>DWAJ01003215.1:0-15314 GCA_018238005.1 Eurema mandarina
TTCAGTAGTTTAGGAATCAATCGCGGATAAACAACATGACACGTTATTTATAAATATTATAACTCATATCCCTCTTGAATCACTCTATCTGATAAAGAGGCGCATGAAAATCGGTTGCGTAGTTTTATAGGGACAGACAGAAGAAATGACTTAGTTTCATACTATGTAATGAAGATGGCGGCTTTTCTTAGGCCTTAATAATGTCTTTAAAAGTACGGGAAAATTAGAAGTTTATTAAATCCGCTAATTAAATTTAAAAAAATCATTAATTCTCCAATAATGCCTAAATCCCCTTTTAGCAAGTATATAAAAATTTTCTGTGAATTTTATATGATTCATAATAATCGCATCCAGTTCAATTATAATCTAATCTATAGTGTGTTTTATCATTAATCAATCCACTTGGCAATTTACGTGACGACTCCCACGGGCAGGACGGACATTAGGATAATTTGTATATTTATGTATACAGGATGTTAAAAAAGTATGTCCGAGTCTTAAGTATATGTATAATAATATGTTCCTAAAAAAAATCGAAAAAATAAAGTAAATAATGTACATTTAAAAATAACAGTGTAAGTATTAAAATTAGGAATAATAGGGAATAGTAAAGCAATTTCTACATCGAAAATGAAAAAAATTACAGTTTTAAAGATTGTTTGTAGTGAAAAATTTACCAAAATTCAAGGAAATTCTTAAATGCTGGCAACACACCTTTATTTCGTTAACCATTTTGTTTGTTATTAGCTGATAAGAATTCTCTCGCATTTCACACATTGATAAAGCACGTGAATGAAAAGCAGTGTGGCCATTTAGGTGTTGCGATTACTGAATTTAATGTATTTAAAAAATAGAATTTGTTATTTATTCATAACATTAGCAAATTAAGGATCTAATGTAGATATATATTACCAGTTTCGCGGATCGGACACTATTTTCTAAACACACTGTATATAAAACACTTTTTATATTTAATTAATATTTTTTTACACCATACTTTGGTGTAAAAAATAGTGATAGATTAAACTAAGCATTTATATATTTAAGTTTAGTGTAAAACGGTGCCTTATAACTATAGAGTAATTTCCTCCAGGCAACCCAAGTTATTTATGTAGGGGTAACCAATTTTAAACATGTTTTATTTAATTAAAACCATGTATTAAGTGTCATGTTCAATGTATTAATATGGCCAGATCTAGTTAAAGTTTTTTATACTTACTTAAAATATACATAATAACTAGGCCTTCATTAATAACTATTTCCATTGACCAAAGCTATATAAGTTTTAAGCTTAATCGTCATTACATAGTATAAAAAAGTAGCTTTCTCCTATCTGTCCCTATGTAGGCACGTCTAAATCTATAAAACTACGAAACCGATTTTCATTCATTTTTTATAAGATAGAGTGATTTAAGAGGAAAGTCTATGTGTACTGTATAATACATACAAAAATGCAAGTAAAACCGCGCGGCACGACAAGTATAATATAAAAATATAGCTTAAACCATAGCGTGTCCAACCCACCTTGAAAAGCAAAAAGAAAATCTGAAGGTGTGGCTGCTCGGAGCCACACCTAACAATTAACTCGGCTAATAAGTGGATATACTAAGAACGCTATGCTAATAATTTAATACTAGCGACCCGCCCCGGCTTCGCTTGCGTACATGAATTTATAATATAAAAATGAAACGCAAATGTGTTGGTAAGCGCATAACTGGTTACGGCTGAACCGATTTACATAATACTTTTTGAAGAATATTCCTGGTTGTACAAGGATGGTTTTTAAGCTAAAAATGGTAGGCTTAGGATATAAGGTTTCGGGTAAGATTAGTACAGCGTGAACGAAGTTGCGTTGGGCCGGCTAGTATAATATAAAAATGAATCGCAAAACTCGCGCATAACTCGGTTACGGCTGAACCGATTTACATAATACTTTTTTTTAATAATTTTTCTGGTTGTACAACGATGGTTTTTAAGTAGCAAAAATGGTAGGATTAGGACAGTTATAGTTATAGATATATATAAACATTTATCTTAAAGTACTCTATCTATTAAAAAAACCACATGAAATCTATTGTGTAGTTTCAAAGATTTATCGTTATTGTTCTTCAGGCCTCCTTTTAAAAGACGGTAACGCATCCGCGAAGCTCTTATTCTAAATGTTCATAGGTAATGTAATCCACTTCACTTGCCATAAATAATTGCCATATAAAAAAAACAATAGCTGCCGGAATATTTAATGACTATTATTTATTAAATGAGCTATTAATTATTATTAATAGGTACATGTTTATTACATATTGACAGTATTTACATATGACAGTGACAATTTATTAATCAGTCAAACAATTGACATTTGAAATGGCGCCATTTGTAATTGTCAAAAAATATACTTTCAAATTCATGACTAAGAAATAGATTAATTAATAATGTATTCAGAATGTATGTAATATAATGATAATGGTTGCCACTTTATTAAAATTTATTTTAATAAAAAAAGCATTTCGTCTAATAAAGAAAAAAAACTTTTTTTTTTTACGAATCGCCTCTATGTATCGTAAGCATGGCAAAGAACAACATACCATTTCGAATAGATACATACAATATATTTTTATGTAGACATTATATTAATTACAATACAATGCTTCGTTTATTTATAGGTATATTTTGTAAACTTCTTATAATTTTTGGGGGAATCCTATGAACCACTTAAATTAACTTTTCTCTAATCAAAGATAAGTTCTCTTTAAATAAATAAAAAACATTATATTTAAAGAACGGTAATCAGCTTAAACACGAACAAAATGAACAAGAAAAGCTTATTATAAAATGAATTGTTAAACTCATACATACATATCGTGAGCCAAGCCATAAAAATCATATTTCATGTTCAATATAATAGTAACAGCTGAAAAAGAACTCGTAACATTTTTTGTCCATCGCGATCTGACAAGCGTAGATTATAAAATGTAGATTGTACATTGCCCATTTAATAAGAAAATCGTATTGATACACGCTACAATAGCAGCGATGTAATCTTAACGATCTTAAAAAATTGTAGGATGAGTCTTTCGTGGTTTTGCCCGCTGAAACCTGTTTGTTTTTACAGTGAAGGATTTATATTTAAGTAGGATTTCTTATTAAATACCTCATACATTTTCATAGTTTTACTTTCGACAGTCTTACGGCCAAATATTACGTACATCAAATTTAAGCACTGATTTGTATGACGAACTGTCAAATCGTTAAATATGAGTTGCGTTTCAGTATTCAGTTATTAGATAAAATCATTTTATATTAAATATTTATCTAATTTAACCTACTAGTATTAGACAGTAACTCGAAAGTTTGTCAGAATGTATGAAAATATGTTTGTTGGTCTCATGCAATTGATTTGGCTGAGATTTGACATACAAATAGATCGGACCCTTTTCGTCTCTTTTCGTAATTTAAACACGTAAACAAAACTTCACAGGTACTACGCAGCTAGTTATTAATATTAATCAAATCCTTTTTCATTATAAAAGTATAATCTTTACTAAACTATGTTCCTACAAGCCTTTAATAGAAATCGGTTTAGTACTTTTTGATTTATAATATGAGTAGAAATTCCTGTGTATCGAGTATACCGTATGGACGTATACCTATGTTTTTTGTTAACATAACCTTATCTCAGGAACTACTGTACTGTAACGGTTAGGCGTTTTGAAAAGGTTATCAAAAAAAAAATACGTTGATCCATTATTCCAAGCTTAATTGCTGTAGAAAAGTGTTTTTTGTTTGGTCGTCGAAAGCTTATAGCTTGATTTTTGAAAAGAGTTTAATGTTCTATTAATACTAATAATTTTACTATATAAACGATGAAGATGTAACGAAAGTTTAAAACAAAAATTGTAGGTATAACTATAGAGAATTCAGATGAAAAAATGAAATACATAAATTAAATTATATTGGTCATTTAAATCCTTAAAATATTATAATTGATACATTCTTTACACGCATCCATTTTAAAATTGCCATGTTGTAATATTGTTTTAAAACTGTTCGCTTTGAATCAAAGCCTTATTTAATCCTGAAATAGTTTAAAGCATAGACGTATAACTCATATACAGAGTATCTACTCCGAATGCAATCGTCGTCGATATCGAGAATTTTTGATACTGCTAACCAAGCTATGAGACTTATTAACTTTTTAAGTTTAAATTAATTTAAAAACTTTTTTGTTGTTCAAAAACTGTATTGAAAATAATAAAAATCGACATCGATTGTGTTCGGAGTAGAGCTTATTGTCCCTTAATAATTAATCGGTCCGACGTTAGTATAAATGTAAGCTAAAAACTGTTTATATGTCCTTATATTAGATGACAAGCACACAAACTCACGGATAATGTTACGAGTATAAGAAATTTACCCTATATATGTGGAAAAATTGAAATCTACGAAACACATACGAATTTATGCGATGCACTAAAGCGACGATCTATGTAAGTAGACAAAATTGTCTACATTGAAATGGCTTCACTGTGCGTTCTAGGCATTATTATTCTATGGCTTGAAACACACCTGTAGAGCCTGCGGCGAAATGAATTACTCATTCTCTTAATACGTGCATGGTCGTGAATGTTTTAATTAAATTTTATTTGTTTTTAATGCGCCATTTTAAACTACAAAATAATGTTGACTAGAGTTTAGATTAGATTAGAAATTATTTATTTGTTTTATGGTGTTTTGTTTTTTGGAAGGCCTGTGTATGTTATGGCAACAAACAAAGATGGCGGTTGTCGTAGTTGCATGATTACCTCTATAGAGAGAATAGATTATAAAAATAACATCGCGAATGTGTTGCCAGCCTTTAATATTAAAGACTATGTCAAAGGGGAATAGAATTTTCTATTGCATATATTATGCATGTATTCTACTTTTAAACCTTCCTCTAGAATCACTTTATATATTAAAAAAGCGAATGAGGATCGGTTGCGTACTTATTAAGATTTAAGCATAAATAGATATACGGACAAAGAAAGCGACTTTGTTTTATACTATGTAGTGATGCCTCTAAATTTTTTATAATATTTATTCATCACTGTAGATATAGATCATATCATATAAATCATATAGTTATAAAAATCCAGCAAATATCCAAATATATTTTTCAATTCCAATATAGGTATTATCTATTGAGCTTAATTCGATACTGCGTTCTTATAAATCTCAATTTTCCTGTTCGCAAAATATAATAATACTAAAATTAAATTTTTAAAAATTTTCAGGTCCACGAAGTCCCACAGAAGACGCGTCACCGACCGAGACAACAAGAACGGCTCGACAAAACAAGAGAAAAACAATCGAACGACACATGACATTAAAGTAACGGCTATATCACTAACTGTCAAATTGAAGTTGACACGAGTCGATGATACGCGCCTTTTTGACATATATTGACATATCGCTAAATAAATTTTACAAATATGTATAAGTAAACAGACATTCATTTAAATCTGTATTTGGACTTCTTAACTTAAAATAATACACCTAAAAATATTTGTATGTAAAAATAAATACACCCAAAACGTGACGAAATAATTATAACATTGTTATTTCTTAATATTACAGCTATATAAAAGTATGACATAATTTGACAATGAAAAAATATCATAAGGATCTTATAGATTAATTATCTGTATAACATCTTCCCGCGTTAATTCAAATTTGACAGTTAAATATATTCCAACATGGCCGATAATTTGATCTCTTAATAATAATTACTATTTATATTATCGCCATATTAAGGTAGCTTCAGTGTTCTTAGAGTTACGATCTGTCCTAATAATTTAGTCTATTCTCTTTGTTTACTTTCAAAAATACCAAAATCTTAAGGTGCCTTATTATGATAAATTTTAAAATCACTCCTTCGTCTAGAATTAAGTGAGAGTCACAATTTTAGTAATATAGCGAGTACTTTAATATGCATTTATGGTATTTTAACACAATTCTATTTTAAGCGCTTTTTGCTGTGGATTTTAATAAAATACATATTTTTAAATGAATTTAAAAATTCCTGACGAGTAACTAATTAAAACGATTATATTTTTAATGGATTTTTCCTCAAACCCTTTTTAAGTCGGTTAAAAAAGGAGGAATACTTTTATATTTTCCTTCAAATAGTTCACTCCTTCAAATATAATAAATATGATATTAAAAATATGAAATTTTGTTGAAATCTTCAGACGTGTTTTATTGTATAACATGAATTTCCTAGATGTTAACATGATAATTTTCTTGGAGGTTCGAATGTTGTAATTATTATTTTCGAATCTTTAATAAAGTTATCGTTCGTTTTTTTTATCTGTTACGTTTTTTAGCTGTGGTTTTATTGTGACATTTGGTTAGAAATGACAAATTTAATAAGAAAACTGTTATTTAATTTATTTACGATGTATATTCTACTGGGATATGACTAGCCTCAGAATAAAATGATCCTCGAAAATTCTAACCTTCTTACTATACAGTTCCTCATAGAGAAGTTTATAAAGTTAAACTCGAATAAATATTAAAAGCGCGTTTCAGAACTTGGCGCATTAGCAGCTGCGGCTATTATGTCTACCACAGACTAAAAAAATAAAACTAATTCTAATCAATTGTCATAATATTAAACCCAAACAGGTGCATAGAAATAAAATAAAAGAAAAATATCACAAAAATACTTTTTGTACTCCAAATATTCCATAGGATAAGTTCTGTAATCTAATACATAATTTTTATAATTACCTGTCATTATTATACATTTTAAATAGTCTCGATATTGTAATACTTGAATAAATAAACAAATTACAATTAATTGTGTTTTTATTTTTCCCTGAGTATCTGCAAAAAGAAAATTCTTTCGTTTTTTCTCTATTATACTGATCGTAGTGAAATCTATATAATATTACCTTATTATTTAGATTTTTATGATACTGAATGAAACTTATAAATGCGCCCAGAAAAAACATAGTAAAACTTGTTAGATGAAAAAGCATATAATATAAGGTCAAAATGATAAACCTTCTTTTTTGAATTTAGATAAATATTTAATTGTGTGTTAGTTTTGAAGTAAACATATTTTATGGTACTAGCTATCTATATATTTTGCATGTATTACACAATATAGAAACCTTTTTCTAAAATCAGTATTTATTTGAAAAAACGCAAAAATGTATCATTTACGTAGTTTTTAAGACATATTATTAGTCAACTCTATGACAATTATAAATTACAAAAATTACCTAAAAATTAACAACTGGAAAAGCTTCGCTTTAAAATTACAGATTTCTAAATGAAAAGTAAGTAAACGTAAAATTTTAAGTATAAAGAGAACTCATTGATTTTAGCGCCATCTATACTTCAATGATGAAACTAGCAAGACACGTTTGAGATTTTAATTTATATTATAAATTCGCATGAGCGCAAGATGGCAGTATAATCATTTTTTGTCAAAATCAAATATAATAACGTTTAACAATAAAACTAGGAAGGATTTAAAAACAGATTTAAACATAAAATATAAAGATATAATATGCAAGTATATTAAAAAATGTGTCCTTCTGCATACCTAAAAATACCTATATTTGGAGGTTATTTACGGCATGTATTCTAATCAAAATCAATCTTTTAAATTTAGAAGTAACAGATGTTAAAATACTTTATTACATATCGTAGTCTTACACCTCATACCACCATACTTTATAAACTACATATTTAGTCTTCAGTTTGTATCAACAGGAACATTTGCTTAACATCCAACTTTTAAAATTAGATATCTGATAATTAAAAAATCTGCCGTGTGCGGGGTCTCCTAGCTAAGATAAGCTAAAAACAAACAAAGCTATGTATGTTTTATCAAGTCAAGGATTTCACATCAATAAAAACTCATTAATATATTTATATAACGTTCCAATGGGCTCAGGTCTGACTATATCAAGTTTCGTTGCCTAACAATTCTGCGCAACCGTAAAATATTGGCAAATCATTCCACTCATTAAAACAACTGCCAAAAACACACCGGCTTTTTGTTGTCGAAAATAATAATATATTGATACACGAATTCTTTACAAGTTCAAGATAAAACTGATTAAAAATAAAAAAGTATATATATATTCTAGAGTATTTTTGTTTAAAAATATAGTACCTAGTTATATTTTATGGTCTGTTAAAAATTAAATGCCCCGTTTACTTTTTTACTTATTTATCTATAACGTAGCTTGTTCATAGTTTCGGGGACTTGGATTTTTGGAATTATTTTAACATTGTAATTCCTATATTAATTATTTTTCACTTTCAAACACAATTCGATTCATTTAAATTTACAATGTCATCAAGACTGATCGCGAAACATTTCTTTTCACTTTAAACTACAATTACGTTCTATTTATAGGGAAAATAGATACCCATTCGCCTTAAAGAAAGTTTATGGTTGACTTTTACCGACCAAAACCCCACTGTGTTCTATCTTACCGCCGCTGTTAGGGGTTACGGGCACCTTCGCAGATAATGCCTTTTTTGTGGGGAAATGCTCATAGGATACCCATAGACCTCGGGGAAGGACCACGGGTTATATCGGACTTTTACCGACCAAAACCCCACTGTGTTCCGTTCTACCTCAGGTAGTGGGGTCCTGGGCACCTTCGCAGACTCTTCCACAACCCCTTCTCATTCATTCAATTCTTTATAAACATTATAGTCAAAGTCAAAGTGAAATTAAACATATCTTTATTCAACTAGACAACACATAGTACGAGTAACACTTGAATCGTCATGGTATTACAAAACGTTTTTTACAGATAATGCCTGCACAAACAGTTCTCATTTAGCTTGAATTAAAAAGTAAATCAAGTACCGCTTCCAAATAAGATTAGTCTTGTGTCACTACAAGGCCGATTTCACAATCTTTTTAAATCATCACGTCAATATAAAAAACCCATTCATACATGATTCACTTTTCTTAAAAATAATTGATCACTTGACCTTTTCTAATACAAATAGTTCTATTAGAATCGTCCCGGCTTCGCACATATGTATTATTATGTAGCACATAAGATGTAGTTACTATACATGTAGGTACTATACAGGTGTAGACTAGCTGCTCCTATGCTATCTTAAAAAAGAGTTATCGAAATCTGTTTAGCTGTTATCGAGTTATACACTAGCATCACATTTGGCAATTCATTTTTGTATGATTCATATAAACCTTCATTTTGTAACTATTTGTAAAAAAAACAGCGCGACATTTTTAAACATACATAGGGACAGACAGGCAGAGAGTATTTTCTTATTACATAACTTAAGAAGATATGCTCATTAAGATGACTGCAAAAATAAACACAAGTTAGATTTATTCAAATATTTTTATTACCTGTTAGATTTTTAAGGCCTTAGATGTAGTCTAGTTTGTAAATATACTTAAAACAAAAATAGAGTGATACGTTTTTCCGTATTGAAATTTAACATTAAGTAATAAGACTATTTAAAAAATTACAATTCTACCTCGTAGTATGATTAATTTTTATGGCGATTATATCATAATTGCCGTTTCAGAAGTTCATCTGTAGGTATAAATGGAATAATTAATATAGAATTTTCAATATGTGCTTAGAAAGGGTTACATATTCATGGAAAAAAACATAAATTACAAATGTTTATACTATTAGTTTTATACTACTTAAAACAGTAATAAAAACCTTTAGCACTGTATTCGTATACTATGTTACAACTTTTTTTATATTAATTGCCTCTTAATGCATTTTAAATCTTTACCATAATCTGTCCTCCATCTTGGATAGACGCCTTTAAAAAAAATACGTCAATCTATCAAAACAAGAAGTCTTCTAGGAAGAAAGAACTCTTCTTACGGTCGTAACCAATTAAGACCACCCAAATGACCGTCATCCCTAAACCTCTGTCCTTTTAACCTCTCTTCTTCATAACCATCCACACCTAAACCCAGTCTTTCTATCAACTTCTCTCCTTTATCGCCATTCAGTTCAATGAACTGCTTTCTTCTTCTTAAAGCAACGTCCGGGTCGAAGATCCAAGTCTGTCGTTCATGAAGTACTGGCAGTCCCACAGCATTCGTCTGCAAGAAGGTTCCAATCGGACCGGCAGATTTGACATTTGTCAGACTTGACAGAAGATATAAGCACAGGATCGTTATCTGTGGAAGATTGATCTGTCAAAGACTTTGGCGGGAAAAAAATTATCGCAAAAATCTCTTTAGTATTTAAATTTAATAGAACAATTAACTAATTAGTGATGCGTATGGAATGAAACACGTATGATAAAAATATAATTGCAAGAAATAACCTTAAATCAGCAATTATAAAATGTAAACACAATTAAATAATTTAACTATTACATTGCTAATTATGTACTTCATAGAATTATATAATTATATAATAATGTTGTAGCTTAATTACAGCAGCGTTTAAGTAGCATTAAACAAAGAGAAGTTGCAAAATTAAAAGTCGTAATAATAATAAATAAATTTAAGTAAAATATCAATACAAAGGAACAATTGTAAAAATAATGTTTTAGTCCAAACCAGATTTGTTCACTTGAATTTTTAGATTTTATTTCCTACTAGCTGACCCGTGCCCACTTCGTTGGGCATAATGTTAACAATCATTTTTTTATATAGCCCATGACACTCAGCAATAATGTGGCTTTTTATTGGTGAGAGAATTTTTAAAATCGTTTCAGTAGATCCCGAGATTATCCCTTACAATTTAAAAAACACACAAACTTTATTTCTCTATAATATTAGTAGACTAGCCACGACTATGCCGGGATTAAGTATGATATACTTATATTAAAATTTTTGGCTATTTACCAAATTTTACCTGTATCGTTAAATTAATATTTGCGTAACAAATTAACAAACATCTATAAATACGTATGAACATCCTCACAAACTTTCCCATTTAGTATATTAGTCCGTTTTAAGGCAGGTTTTATAATATAAAAACTAAAACTAGTAAAATGTAATACTAAATATCCACTTCAATGCTAACTCCATTCGCGAATTGTACCTTATCTTTAATATTGAAAGATCAATTATTTTTTTATATTACTATTATTTACAAATAAAAGTTTCTATCGTACAAAAAACTACTGCTATTCTCAGAAATACAAAAAAAAGTATTATCTAAATAAATAACTTACTCTTATTTAATAATAATAATAACTATTGTTCACACAAGAAGAAAACAAAACAGAAAACTGATGAATCTACTTACTACTCACACCACACAGAAAATTACCCCAAATTTTACATACACAAACAAGGCAAAAAAATAATACGCACACACAACAACCCTTAAATATGAATAAAAAAAATCCAACCCCTAACTCCATTAGCACACTATCAAACAACACAAAAAAACCAACCCTAAATCCAAATAACTTAACCCACTTATAAAAAAAATAAAATAAAAAATAAAAAAACTCACTCTCATTGTAAACACGACCATTCCGACCGCGAGTTATAAACAACTATGTGCAACAATCAGTGACTTACTTAACCGGAATTATAATGACTTGAATTACTTTTTACTTGCGACATTCGGTCGCGAAATATATGGCAACAATACCCCGTCTTATGTAAGGCAACCCTGATGTGTTTTACGTGTCGCATCTTTAAAGGAATGTAGAACGTTCTTTTGAAGGTACAGGGTCGAATTTACGGTTTGTAAAAAATCAATTCCCAAACCACAAACCGTAGAACTGTAGAAATAGAATGGATATGACTTTGATAATAGCATTTGACTTTGACTTTGACTTGATCCTGGTGCAGATTTGGCAAACATATATAAAGATTTGATTCTGTTTCCCCTACAACAACAAATGTTAAGAAATACATAGTTCAATAATATTAAAGGGGCTCTATTACAACAATACGTGGTTTTTTGGTAATTTTCGCATAATATTGGAAACGCTTGAAATGTTTTCATCGGTCCGTTACTTCCCTATTATTATTATTTTACCAATATAAAATTTAAAATTTATTTAGTTTATCCGGGTTATTATAATACGTGTAAGCATCAAAAAACGTGTACCTATATACAAACAAACAGGCGTACCCTTTAAGCAAATATACTTCGACTTCTAATGTAGTGAGGTCCTTCAAATGTAACAAGGGAAAGTTTTGACCTAACATTATTTGAATAATGCATGTTCCTTGCCAACATTAAAAATCATTTTTTTTTTTATTTATTTATCTATGATCAGAAGTTGTCCTAACCCTGTTAAAAACATGTCTTACCTATCCATTAATAGAGTCAATCTAAAGTAATTAAATAAATAGGTAGCCAAATTTTAAATAAAAAAAGCATATGTATTTTTCGCTTTCTTTTGATCGCCTTCAAAGGTAGTTTTTTCCAGTATCCAAGAAGAAGGCAAGCGACATTAAACTTTTTATACAAATAAATCGGGTACTTCCAATTTAATATATCTTCTTTTCTTAATTTTGAGTATTTCCAATTAAATATATCTTCAAAACGAATGGCTTCGTATCCCACAGACTAAACCTGTAGCAAATTCAAAAAAAAGCCTTTTCATTAAAACTTCGTAACCATGACTGCAGGTTAATTTTAACCAGAAAGTTGTTTGACACAGACAAAGGTGATAGGTCATTGTGCAAATTAATACGCGATGAATATTTAAATGAGTGAATTCTTCTTAAATAACCATCTGTATGGAAATCGCGAACTTTGCAATAATAGTTACTAATCTTAAAAACCTGGTTCTTAGTAAAACGGTTTTATTTAAATATTATAGAATTAAATGAAAACTTTCGGGTTTATCTTTGTAATTTTCATTTGGATTTAATAGTTTTGGGCTAGCTTATGATACTTATACAACAAAGTGGTTTTTTATATGTATATTTTTCTTTGAAATCTCTTCTATAGATATAAGTATAACCAATGGTATTATATTTAATTAATAATATTAATGCATTTAATATTACAATCTTACAATATTTTCCTACTAGTAAAGATATATTAGTAGGTATATCTATAGATATATTCAACAAGAAAATATGTCTATTTATTTTTTTTTATAACCAAATAATTTTCAAACAAAGCTGCAACTTTTCGTCCATTCCTTTACCTTTTTCGTAATTAATGTAGCTTGCCTAATATAAATGAGCTAGAAACTAGACTAGGCTCTATTTTCTTTATTTCATCAAAATTTTCTGTAATTGAGACTAAATAAACATATTATTATTTTGTCGCATATTTCGTCGAAAACGCATTTAAAACTAAACGCACGAATTTAAGATAAACTCTTAAAAATGGCGCCTTACTTGACATTGACGTCGCCATTTTCATTTTCCGATTGGACAATTTCGGGCATGCGCAACACCGTCACCCACGTACATAAATACAACAAAATCGATACATATGTCAAGCTTAGATTTTCCGTATTTTATTATTAAACAGATAATTTACCCGTTAAAATGATGCAAGAATACGATGACGATTTCTTTTTCGAAGAGGACAAAATGTATGTATTTGAACAACGTTTATTTTAATGTTTTGTTATCTGTGTTTATCAGTGGACTTCCTTTTGTGTTACAGAATATTTATTTGAGTTTGCTGTTTGTGTTTGTAATGTTTTTGTGACCATGTCTCAGTGCGGGCAAATCCAACCATTCTATGACCCTAACTGTGTTCCAAAAATGTCCATTGGCCATATTATGTATGAAGATAAAATGTAATTATTTTTGTTTTTTTTTTATATTGTAACCATTAAGAACATCTCAAATTGACTTACTTCGAGGACTCGTAATGAAAAGCCGTCAAAATCGACTTAAGTCCTACTCAATATTGACTATGACTTAAATTTGGGACTCTTGTACGAACAGTTTTTTTGTTTAATTTTTACTTTTTTATTTTTTTTAATAGCAAACCTAAAATAGATCAACAAAAAACGTCCAATTTATTACTTCCCATCGATGAAAGGTAACTTCTATAATTATTGCTACTTAGTTTTTTATATTTATTATTTCCATATATTTTATTTGCTAATATTTTAAATTCAGTGCTTCAGTGGTAATAGAAGATACACCAATCGCGGACATCCCAATAAAACTTGAAATGTAAGTACTTTTTAAAGACAATATTTTTATTAATTAAGTTTGTAATACCTGCAATACGGTTATATCATGAACAAATTTATCGGGAAAATGAGTTACACCTGCATACAAATTGGAGTAAAGTCAGGTGTTGAAAACTTTACGTTAAGCGCAATTAATATTCTACTATATTTAAAACGCTAAAGTTTGTCAGGATCTATATTAGTATGTTTGTTGCATCTTTACGCAAATCCTACTGAATATATTGGGCTGAAGTATGGTATACAGGTAGTTTAGACCCTGGATACACATAGGATATATTTATCCCGGTATTGACACGGGAACGAAAACTACGCGGGCAAAACCGCAGGGCGCGTAGTATATTTTAATAAGCTTTAAGTATGTAATTGCTTCTTGTATTTTGATTTACTTAAAATATACAAAAAAAATATTTAACCTACATATAAAATATTTTAAATCACTATTTTATCATTGCAGTATAGAAGAAAATACAAATCCTGATTGTGTCTACAATGACTTGAGAAAAGAAAGATATTTAATACAATACCAAAACCTAATGTAAGGAGTATAGTTGGATTTCGTATTTATCGCTAATTCAATGCTATTTGTAAGCTAAACAAAAAATGATAAACAAAAAATCCTGTTACATACGACGTAACTCAATGACTATTCTTTGTAAGACTATTCTTTGTAAGACTATTCTTTTTATACCGGGATAGGTCTCTTTCGCAGGAGACCGACTGGGTGCCAGTGCCAGACAATCAACCGCCTGAACAGTGATGTGCAAATGTCACTGTGCTCCGGTCTGAAGGGCACTCTAGCCAGCGAGATAACTGGTCTATGTGTTTTATCATCTTATGACTCAAAGTGGAGAGCGTCGATGTACCTATGCCCGGAGCAAAGCTCCGGCTTACATTGGTTATGGGCTGGCGTTTCTCTTACCATCATGATTACGACCAGCTCGTCTCACCACTTCAATAATAAAAAAATAAAAAAAAAACAAGTTAGAATGATTTCGCCACACGCCTCGTCTAATCAGCTCTCTCGGTATTTCCGATGCATTACAACTTTAGGTGCTTCATGAAGAGTGCGTAATTCTTTCTACTGATAACTCTTTCATGATTTGTCAAACTCCAGACGTGTTCAAGGGCTGCCCTGACACTCTTCTATTGTTCCTTTGTTT
>DWAJ01003216.1:0-15312 GCA_018238005.1 Eurema mandarina
GGTTTGAGTCGGTAGTGGCCGGTTTTAGGCGAGTCCGACATAACCGGCTCCTTCTCCCCCGAGGAGGACGCGGTAGCCGTAAGAGGATTTCCCCCCGTCAAAAAAAAGGGTATATGGTCACTAGTGGGATAAGTACAGCGACAAATACGTCGCGTCATGCCAGCTATTCCAATATCAAAATTGTAATGTTTCTTCATGTCCGTTAGCCGTGAACTGACAATTTGTGTCAGATGACGATTTTTTGTTTGCCAAGCGATTGTGTGCAGATGACGTGCAGTTTTATTGTATTCGTTCATTACTTACTCTACTTACAACACAATACATACAATACGTTTCTCGTACCCACGTATCGTTTCGATCATCCTGGTCTAGTTAGCGTAAAAAAGTAACTATGACTATTATTCTTCATATTAATTTCCTACGCCTGAAAGACAACAAACGCCGTATGTAATAACTTTATATCTACAGCTGATATTAAAAGTGAAGATTTCTATAGTACATAACACAGCTGGTTAACTCAATAAACCTTTAAAATATTTTATCAAACAATATGCTATGTAGGTCATGTATATGAGTCACCGCGTCTCATTGTTGACAGAGTTATCAAGCGATTTCGACAGTAAATCATATTTTTGCATAATACTGTAGCTGATTGATTATATAGAATAAACACCAACCTGCAATAAATATAAGTAGGTGCTATATCTACTTATTGTAATGTTTAAATTAATTACATTACAGTAAATCTTTTTGTTACTCAGTTTTCAATCGTTACAAATTCTTTTATTGTTATCTAATCTCTTCTAATATCTATGGGTCAGATATGAATTAAACAATTTATTGGAACATCAGTAACTAATCCTAGAAATAAGGTTAACCAGAGAAGGTATGTTAATAAGCCTAATTATTTAGTCCTTGTAAACCAACAGTTCAATTTACATTCATTTATACAAAATAATTAGAAATTAGCGAAGCATTGTCCACTAATAGTTCAGACAGTATAAGTTGACAAAGAAATACAAAGAATATCCAATCGTCATGAATAATTCATAAGACTGCGACATTAAAATCCGACCTTTCATTATCTTTACGTATTCATCAAGGTTTGCTCCATATTGCTGTCCTTATCTTATTTGATTCTATCATATTAATGTTTAATAACGTAGTGATAATATCAAATTGTATCTACTAAAAATATCAGGAAGTGCTCTTTCGCCTTCTTGTAAGATTACATTCATAGGACATCCTATTGTACAACATTTAAATCACTCAATCAGTGCGAACATCTTTACAGTTCTTTGTAGTTTCCAATCCTTTGACTAGAACGGCCTCGTATAAGACAGATATTTAAGGAAACGCATTTATATTGTCGCATCTCCAGAATTTTAATTTGTTCATCGATCGTGAATACAAATAGAGTCATCGACCACAATATTATTAGTTTCAACAATAATGCGTATTAGTTATCGTTCTTTTTTATTTAATGTAAATAATATGCGCAGATAATGTACTAAAAACTTCTAGAACACAAAATATCCTGACTGGTTCGAAACCTTATTACCATATTATATCACCAATAGTTCCGATATAATATTGAATGTTTGTATATTTAATGCACCAGAATATAGTGATGTACGTTACATTTGTACGTGTTATATGTGATTATCAAGTAAAATGTTTATAAGTTAAAGCATAAGAGACCGCAGCATCTGTAAGAGGATTTTCATAAAAGCTATGGAAATTGAAATGCCCGTTGTTAAGATTCAATTCCTGTCATATCTTTTTCTAAGTGCTACTCTGGCTTAAGCCTATAATAATTTACGGCATGTGAAATCTTACTGATCACTAATCAACTGATAATTATTTTATATTAAGTCAACATTTTCAAAAGGTTTCAGGCTTCCGGTAACATAACATGGTTGTACACCCAAGCGACAAAACTAGTTTTTTTATGCAATTGTATCTACCTGGATATGAAATAAAATTAATGTAAGATTAATTTATTTATTTACACCATATGTAGCTTTACAACATTAAAAAAAATCAAATCGGTCCATTAGTTCTAATTCATTACAATCAAATCCTTCTTAGTTTTAACATATATTATACATTCTTTAAAAAAAATAAAAGAAAATAATATATTGTTACATATTTTAAATAACATTTCAAATACCTCCACAAGGAAAATTATAGTTATTGGCTGCTACGATAGAATTGATCATAACACTCAGTATTATTCATAATTAAAGAGCGCGTGTTATTAAAAGATAAGTTTTCAAGTTTTAGTAGTTTTAGTAAACATAAATATATTTACAATTATGATACATTTTAAAACATGCTATGGATTTTGATTTTAATAAAGAAAATAATTTACAAAATTAAATATGAAGCTCAATTTTTGCACGTTTGGTTAGAAAAAAATAAAAAACAAATACATATTATGCCTTCGATCTTGAATTTTAGTTTTGAATGTTCAATACAACCATTGGTTTTAAAATGTTGTTGTTCTTTTAAATTGTAAGACACTCATCTAAAATTTTTATTAAGAGAATCGTGGTTAACACCTGCTATGCCGTGATGCTGAGTGCTGAAACTTTGTCAGAACGTTTAAACTAACTTTAAATTTAATTGAAATAGATTTTCCTACAAAGTTAAACTCGAGACTTGACGTTAAAGGTACCAGTTCGGTAAACTAATGAAGTTTACTCAGAAACTCAAATTTTAATATACGCTATTTGTTACCTTACCAAAAGTTTATTTCTATAAAACGTAAAATTGTGATTACATGTTAGGTAGTTCTTGTTATATCTTGTATCATCAATGATATTAAAATTTTGAAGACGCAAAAAGATCCTAATTAGGACGTCTTGCCTTTAGGTGATTGTTTGCCGGTGCATTCACGCGCAACTGACAAACTAACTATCTCTTTTTTTCTTGTTGGTTTTATTATTTATCTCTTTTCTATCGTTTTGACTTGTATGTATGTGTGCTGCCGCTGCTGTGCAGAACACTTTTTTGAGTGATTTGTATGGGTATAACATATCTATTATTGTTGTATCATACAATTTTTCGAATGGGTCTGCAATACATCGACATACCGAAGCAAAACCCATATTTTAGAATTGTAAAATCTTTATAGGAAAACTACATTTAATTGCAGAGCTCAGAACTCAATTACATATGTGAATGCGTAATTAAAAAAAAGGTAAATATCAAAGGTGTACGTCTAGAGACTATGTCTTGGATCTAACTGTGTATACACAATTATATAATTATATAACATTAAGCCTTGAGATAACACTTTTAAATTAAATGTATATGTAATAAAATATATTATGATGTATTGAAATTTGAAAATCAATACGAAAACACTTGACTAAATGAAAAACAATAAAATTAACGACCGATCTAATTAATATACAACAACGTACAATGTAATTAATTACCTCAACATATTATTCTTTTAAGTTTTCCAGAAATTTCTGCAATAAAGAAATACGTTTTGAATCGTATCGTGCGATTATAATTGTCCGTCGTTTTTTAATTGTCACTTTTATTTTATACTAATTGTCTTGTTTTGTTTTAAGTGGTTTTGTTAGAGCAACATTTAAAGCATTGAATTGTCATGAAAACATTTAAAGATTAAATCTAAATATTACGACACATTTTGTCAAAGCTTTTATGTACAAAATTAGAAGGTGCGTTTCCAGAAAGTTCTAAGAGATTTCGTAATATTTACTCAGTTTGAATTTATAAATAAAATGCATAAAGATGTTTTCTAACAGGTTTATTGTCTTAAAATATATGTGGGGATTAAACATCGAACATTAAGTGATCCATATAATGTATACCTAATATGCAAAACGTGCATCATAAAAGATTACAGATTAGTTTTATTTTAAAACTGTAGTAAGAGTGTTAGTGTTTACTTCTCACGATAAATAAACAAGTTGAAAGAATTCAAAGGCTATTTGTAACAATGTTTAAATCAATCTTAAAGATATATACCTATCTAATAGTATATAATACAATAACAACACCTTACACATCCTGAATCTGTGACGCATTACAAGTTTTATAACAATTAAAATTAAAAAGTATATCTTACATGCCATAGGTACTCTAACATATGTACCTAGATAGTATTTTTATACACATTTCTAACAAACAGGTGAGAAGATAATAACAACACTAGAACAATATGTAATATGATCTTCAATTTTGTTATGTAAAATTTAATATATAAATATAACAGAATAGAAAATAATATAAAAGGTTTGTTTTCGTTTAAGTATTCTAGCCACGAATAAAGCCGTTTTCAGTAAACAAGGTGGCTGAATACAACATATTCCTTTGTTTCTCTGCTATTTACATAGAAAGTAACTTGAGATGAATACTGGTTTATAATAACTATTTTATTACAAGAAATGTTAGAAATGATGATGTAAATTACCTACATTACGCTATTATTATAAACAAATGCAAAGTACCTAATAAGACGCTTGCTTTGTAATTGTGGCTATTCTATGGTGGTGCATTTATGCAAATTATTATAAGACATTCTTATATAATAATAACATCATCTGTTAACACACAATGAAGCTCTTTCCCTATTTATGTACTTACAAATAATAACAAGAATTTTCCTTTTCGCCGACAACACATTCCTGAGACTCTGGCGAATGCTCGTTTGTCCGATGTCTATTACGATACTCATTTTATTAAGAAGTTTATTAGGTAGAACCATAGCTAGGTACTTTAAGGTAACTAAGCGTAACTAAGCTACCAAACCAGTACCAAAGATAATCTCAAAATATTAAATTATTGAAAGTTCAATATCTTGTCGTAATATATCGTACGTAAATGTGAGGGTCGGAATAATCGCTCTCACCTAATTTTAACAAATAATTTATAAACCATATTTGTAAGACCCCTAACCTTTGCGATGTTTATATCCATGCACATACACGATGACACACGATGTCTTTTATTACTCTTTGATGACATTTCTATTTTTACCATTTTGTCAAAAGCACAGAAAAAACGTATAAATTTAATTACCACTGTATTTTAAAGTTTACTATAAATACTCATTTACTACTATTTAAGCTACCGCTTTAACACGACAATACTGATATATTTTTACAGCTAAACTTATTTGCCAAATTATTTTAAAATTTACAATTTATAATATGTAATGTTCCAGCGACTTTGATCACGGCGGCGGCCGGCACCACTGTGGGGTGGACATCACCCACGCTGCCGTTACTGCTGTCCAAGAACTCGCCCATCGAGACATCGGCAGACCAGAGCTCTTGGATAGCCTCACTTATGATATTGGCTTCAGGTAACAACCAAAATGTATAGTGCGACTGTTGACTGACTCTGACAATCTGTTAGTAACGCTTTCACGAATAAACCACTAAACCGAGGTCAAATTCAATAATGATATACTGTATAGGGTATTTGCGATATAAAAAGTTGAAAGGGTTTGAAATAGGATTTATAAGATTGTGTAGAAGTTCTTCATTATAAAAGAATAAAATTATGACCAATTATAAAACCTCAATAGACCAAGTCGTTAAAAATAGTTACAGGTAAATAAGAATTTGAATGTGCTTTTTAATACTTTTCTGAAAATACACAATATTTATAAACTGTTAGGATAATAAACTCAAAATTTCCTTATAAATAATTAATTATGTGATAATATTGCGCTGGGGATTTTATGTTATTATAAATAATCGTACAAACGAGATAATATCCACACGTGTTACACACATTACACATTTCCTAAGAAACAAGTATAGTTCTGTATGCTATAGTATGCTCATAATTTTTGCTGTAACAGAACTCTTTTAAAATCATTATTCCAGCCTTTGTTACAACTTAAATGTCTCAAATTAAACCTAGCTATTTTTTTCTTAATGTTTGTCTCTTTCAAACTAACTTAACTTCTATCATTTCAGCAATCAGTCCGATTCCCGCGTCATATTTGGCAGACAGGATCGGTACAAAACGAACGCTTCTCCTCGCAGCGATCCCATACATCGTAGGCTGGATCCTCGTAATGCTGGCAGCCAACGTGCCCACTATATATGCAGCTCGTCTTATCTCAGGCCTGGGGTACGGCATCGCGTACACCGCAGCGCCTATGTACCTCGGAGAAATCGCGTCTAATGAAGTTAGAGGAGCAATGGCCACTCTCATTACTGTTATGTCAAAGGTAATCTATTATACTGTTTTCTAGCTATAAATAATTACTTTAGATGTGTATAGGTACATAAAGTAACATGAATTTGAGGGATTTTTAAAGTGTCTTGACTGCTTTTTACATTCCAAATGTAAATGTGTAGGTTATTGCCCTGTAAAACATATTCTATCCTTTATTATTCTTTAGCATCCGATGTCTTGTTGTGAAAAGATCGTCGAATTCATGTACATATACTGACTAAGTTTGGGTGTGCTGATAAAGTTAAATTCACTCGATGACTTGACTTTTCGGGGAAACTGACGTGAAGTTGTTATGAAAAAAATACAATACGATCATTGGTTTATCTTTGAAATAATTTTCTTTGAGAAAAGGTAATCTTTAACGAATAGTATATGTCATATTCAAATTATATTTAAATGGTAAAATATTAATCAGCAGGCTACATAATCTTTATGCTTTATTTAAAAAACTATTATCTATTAATTGTCCGACCTTTGAACGGACATCTTTTACATTCTTAACAACAATATTTCTTTATGAGTTAATTGTTAATTTATTTCCAAATAAATTAATTTGTATAACGACAGTTTTCAAAACTACCTTACCTATGCAGGTTTTCTAAATGCTTACTTTTCTAAATTTATGCTTCTTAAAAACATTATGTAATCGGTCCTAAAAATCAAAAGTACGCACTTAACAGAATATTATACTGTTATTTCTTAATAAAATGTTACCATGCAAACATTATTTCCATAATGTATTGACATAATTAATTGACATATTAATGAGTCATCATAATTTTATCAATTTTATTAACTTGTTTTGGTATTACAACAACCAGGTCTTAGCTGACAAAGAAGTTTAAATATATAAAGCATAAATATGTTACGATTTTATATTTCTTTACTTATTTAAAACCTACTTAAAGATTGCGGAATTTAAATATCTTATTTAATAAAGTGACCATAGCAAAACTATAAATTGGCAAGAAATAGAAGAAGGAAGTTTTAACAATCCACTACTTCCATGCATAATGTAAAACTTAAACTTATTTCAACACAATTTAAAAGTACGTCCTGTTCAGGGAAATGGTTTAAAAACTTTTCGTTGTTCGTTAAAGTTTATTGAAGTACACAATCATTAACATACCATGAATAGATTAAATGATGATATATTTTTATTTTTAGTTCGGAATCCTGTCACAATACTGCATCGGGCCATACGTGTCAATGTTGGGGCTCGCCAGTTTCAATATCGCAATTCCGATATTATTCGTAGTTACATTCAGTGCAATGCCGGAGTCGCCTTATTATTATCTAAAGTCTGGCCAAACTAATTTGGCAGAAAGATCATTGAAGAAATTGAGAGGTCGTGATTATATGACGGAAGAACTAGAGGGCATGACTCATCTTGTAAACGAGAACATGAAGGAAAAAAGTCGGTGGAAGGATCTCATCGCGGTCGGTGGCAACAAAAAAGGAATGATAATATTATTAGGAATATATTTTACGCAACAATTCTGTGGAAGTACAGCTATTATATCATACGCACAGCAAATATTCGGGGCGGCCGAAGGTGGCTTAGGTGCTAAGGAATCATGTATCCTGTTCGGTACGGTTCAACTTCTTACATCTGCAGTATCCTCTCAACTAGTAGACAGATTAGGAAGAAAGCCGCTACTGCTGGTGTCGTCGTGCGGGGTCGGAATCGCGAATATTATCATCGGCGCGTATTTCTTTATGAAACACGAGAACAGTGAATACGTCGTTAGTGTAAGGTTTATTCCTATCGTTGTGATACCTATATTTATATTTTCTTATACAATAGGTTTAGCGACAGTTCCTTTCGCGATCACATCTGAGATATTTCCTACAAACATTAAATCAAAAGCAACGTGCATTATACAAATATTTGTCGCTCTAATGACGTTCGCCGTTACCAAGTTATATCAAGTGATTGCGGACAATCTGGGTAACTATGTAGCGTTTTGGTGTTTCGGATTGTTGTCAGTGGGTGGTGTTATATTTATACTAATATTACTCCCCGAGACGAAAGGACAATCATTTTCTGCCATACAAGAAAAGTTGTACAGTAGTGAAAAGGTTATATACGAAAAAAGAGATGGTGATATGGCACGAGTACGAATAAATTTATGATTATTAATTTCCAATGTAAGAACAATTATCATATACTTAAATGTACTTAAAGCTTCCGTCCTTTAAATAATATATATTTATAATTATACGCCCAATAACATGGTATTAAATGTCTCATATGATTCCTAAGAGAAAGATTTGTGTGTTGAATAGCTGTTTTCTCAAAACATCGAATATTTTGAAAATGTAAGATAACTTCTTTAAATTTCAACATTTATGCGCTCTGTTCTTGGCATATGTCTCAAGTAATATAATAACGTACTTTAGTAAATTGTAAATATAAGAGTTGAGCATTTATCTGTCATACATATTGTACAAGAAAACACGAGAACGGTTTTAAAATATGTATTGTATTAGAAAGTATCTATTTAAATTCGGACAGGATTCGGACACTATATTGGAATTTTTATTGAAGTGGCCTTGGAAGTGTATATTCTTTCTTTCATTAAATCGAATTATTGTTTCGAATTAAAATAACAATTTATTTCATAGCTCTAAGCGCAAGTAACACTCAATCAAAGTTTAGTAAAAATTTAGATTCTTTTTATATTTATTACTGAGGTATTCCCTATTTTCTTGTATATTATATTGTAGACGAAGGAACAAATTAATTAATGAACATATTTTTGTTGGAATTTTGAGACCACTCTACGTAGTTTTAAGTGAATATGTGAGAATAGTATAGTATTATTTTTTATAATAGTATTTGTACCAAAAAATATTAAAACACCCGGTACAGAATATCTGTCTCGTTTCGATGACACTAATTACAAAAAAGAAATGTTTTCTAAAGATATTTATTAAAAAACTATATTTGTATGAGATATTTGTAATGTTAGATGTAACTAAATTTATAGTTTTGCGATTGTATTTTTCTACAGGTCTTTACCTGTCTTCTTAGAACGAATTATATTATATCTATCAAATCTAGTTAATAATAATAATCACCTAATGATTGTTATGCGCAATTGTGATGTTATACATTCCTAGTGCCTTACATATTGTGTGCCATTTTCATCTGTTGTGCAATCTCCGTTATTTTAATGAAGGGAATCTAACATTAGTATTAAAATAAGAGAATAAAAATATTTTTGATTGTTATTTTTATTTTTACGTTATATCCTATCCGCTCCTTAAAATACTAAAGAATGAAAGAAAATTACTAAACACTAGTAACACAAAATAAGTATTACTCTGAAATCTTTTAAATACTTTGACATTAATGTTTCTAATAACTCGGTTAGGTTTTTAAATACTTCATTAAATAGACTTCTTTTAGAATCCCATCGGAAGGATAAAAATAATTTATATTGAATTAAGTAAAGATGCCATGTAGTGTTAATCGATTGAAAACATCGACACTTAACAAGTAATTAAAACCCCATTAGTAGCAGTGGCAGATTTCGACAGTAATCTAATATATTTTTTTTACCAATTCAAACTTCAACTTGGCTATTTTTTACGCTATAAGTGTATTTAAGTCTAACAACGACACTTCTGTGCCTTTGTTCGTGGGGAAATTCTTTTAGGAATACCTGTTCACTCGAGGACAGCTTATTTCGGACTCGCACATGACTGTATGGAAAATACCCCTATTTGTTCGCCCACGCGCATGTCGTCAATAGAAAGTCTAAACAACCTACTAAGAATACTTCTATAAAAGTCCAATCCTTTACTAAAAGTGTCTAAGGTGAATGCCAGCACTAAATTTAGATACTTTTAAGTTTAAGTTTTAGCAGATGTCAAAAATATGTTTCGGCTTTTAAAAAATACTTGTATCAAAGACGGTTTGCTTATAATATTTTTATAATGACACTTGCAAAACTGAAGAAGACGAAGCACCTTGGAGTGCCGGAACGTCTGAGTTATAAATACATATTATCTATATATATATATATATAAAAGGAGAAACTGAATGACTGACTGACTGACTGTCTGACTGACTGCTGAGGCTGCGTAAACGAGTAAACGTAGGCACATGAAATTTGGAAAGGACGTAGCTCAGATACTCTAGAGGTGCACTAAGAAAGGAATTTCCGAAATTTCCTTGGGAACGGGAATTAGGGGGAAAATCCTTTTGTATAAAAAATCCAAACCGCTTAAGTTCGACACTTGAAATTTGGCATGCAGGTACCTTAGTTAACTGAAAGCTTAGTTGCAACAGGATATTGCAAAATTCTTACGGGAACGGAAGTTAGCAAGGGTCAAAGTTTATATGAAAATCCACGCGGACGGAGTCGCGGGCAACAGCTAGTAAGTTATCTAAGAAGTCCTTAAGGTATAATTACCACAGTAGAAAAATAATCGCTTTTCACAATGACATTGAGAAATTTGCCATAAAATGGAAATTTATTATGCAAGCAATACAATTGGTTAGCCACGCATTAATTTGTTTCTGTTGCTTGTTAATTTTATTCATGAATTATGGAACTATAGTTACCATAAAATCAGATTCCAGATATCTCGAAATCATCTACTGCCTAAATAGAACTATGGGTTAAATCTCTAAATAGAATATTAAACTATATGTAGAAACACGATAAAGTCAAAAATGTTAAACACTCGACAATATTTAGTCCTCGACCATCACGTCTCAGTCTTAAGATTTGTTACTTATTAGGACATCAAGGAGAAGCTGAATGTAACCTTGCCTAATTTGGAGAATTATCAAATATCTCTCATTAATACTTATAGAGTGACACAGAAGCCACAGTCTTCACCGTATTTAAAACTGATAAAAATAAGATAAACAATTATGTCTTCGGTTTTAAAAGATTTGTAGTGTATTTTAAAAAATGGTGTTTGGCGCACGGCCACATCCCTTTTGTGATGTTACATTTACTAAGTTTTTAAACAAGCTAACAGTATACGTGAAATATATTAAGGTGCATTATACATTTACTCACTTTTTATCTGAATTCAAAAAAAGGTTTCTCAATTCGACCGTATTATATGCTTATTATTATGCGTATTATATGCTTTTAAAATGTCCAGAGAGGAAAGTGGAAAGTGGCAAATACTTAATTTTGATGGATAAACGATCATAATTATAAAATGATGTTTTTATGTCCTTATTATACCAACTAAAATCTCACAATGGTCTAAATGACTACTACTTCGCGGTAAAAAAAACTTGAAAGAGCTCCTCTAAAGATGGCCTAATATTTACCATACACTCGAGGGAAAAAACACCGTTCACACTACCACAAATTCTATCTATGATCCCACCCTATTAAATCACCTTCAACTCCAAGCATTTCGTAACGGGTAACCTTTGCAATACAGGCAAGCATGTGTGTCTCAGAACGTTTGTAATTACTGTAACTACCCGGTAATGGCTGGCCATTGTAATCGATTAATAGGTAAAATGATCATTATTGTCAACACATCATTGTTCTCACTTGGACACCGACTATTAGAGTATAGACCTTAGTGTGACCCATTGATTAAGCAGAACGAGCTGATCGATCAGTAACAAATAAATTGATGGGTTGATATTTATAAGGATCTCAAAACAAAAAATCTTTTGAACAAAAAAAACCTTTAAAAAATCTAATTTAATTGTTCTTCTTATTGTGCTGTCTTCTGATGGCGATCGTCATATATATATTTCTGTCATAGAAACCTCTGTACAATAATTTGGTTATTTTTTCATATCGCTGCCTATTACATTTCCAAAATATTCAAAACTTCTCTGAATGCCTGCGGTTTTTGATTGCGATCGGCCCAAGATATTTTAGCATCTATCCTTATATTATACATTTAAAATGCTTTCATTTATAAATAAGATACGACCACATCGTCCAACCTTCTATAGCCTAAACATAAAACAGAATCCGCTGTTTTAAGTAAATATTAAAATAAAAATTTAACTAAATCTTTAACTCAATTAAAAAAATCAACTTATTTAACAATTACAGTATTCTTCATAAAAGTGGTATTACGCACTTCAATCTAGAAATTTATTAGAATAAAGTTCTTAATTAAAGCTATATTGATGAAATAAATATTAACATTAAAATTAACGCTACCATTATTTATGTGTGCCTACACATGAGGCATACTTATATGTATTTACTCATCGACGATGTATGAAATATTTGCAATGTGTTCAGTGTATATAAACATAATTAACAAACTGTCATGATATTCTCCATACTTTAGAAAATAGAATATTTATTCAGAGCGTCATATTTGACTCAAACAATATGTTTACAGTATACATATAATTGGGCCGTTATCGCTGTGGGTGTGTTAAGATACGTCATTGAAAGATATAGGAATATAATTATATCATAGAAGATTCTTTCAATGATAATACTTATATGGATATATTAATGAGTCACTATAAAAGATTTTGAATCGTTTAAAAAGATTACTTTTAGTAAAGTGCTGTGTAGTTTGTCAGTCGATACAATTTGGCAACTACCACGTAGATCATAAAAAACAGATTTTATTATTTTGATTCATCTATCTGTTAATGTCAGTGGGTTAAGGTCAATATGCCTTGTTTTAATAACATATTTTTCGAAATATATCACGAAGGACTAATTACTGTCTGTTTTATGTTTCACGCAGCAATCATTTCATACCGTGAATATATATTTCATACTTATCTTCATCCCGTTAAAATACAATCACATCAAGCTGGTTTGTCAGTATAGTAAGGATGTTTTTAGTTCTTAAGCGATAATCTAGTTACCTCATGAAGATTCTTGTAAGTTAAGTTTAAAACTTAAGTGCTGAGTCATCATTACTCATATGCATGTAGACCCCACTCATATGATTTACTACGATAAAATTACGAAGCTCTAAAAATATACAAAGGTAATTAATGTTAATAAGGAATTAGCAAACATATCTAATCACGTCAATTAACACGGGGAACACACATTTTCACGTCTAATGATAAGGTATTATGACACGATTTGTCAAATCTTCTGATATCTTTCATCAGATTCACGCCAGCTACATAACACTTTCAGGTTACACGTCCCCGCATGTCAGCATGCTTGTGTGTCGTACTTACAAGCACTCCCACACATGCGCAAATACCAATACTGTACAATGGCCGATATAATGAGCAATACAACACACATGCACAACATGCAATTTTGTACGTGTGCGAGTTTCACGCGTCGCCCGCGTGATATCATGACCACATTCCACCAGCTTACTTGTGAATGATTAAAAAAAGATACAATAATTAATAAATTGTCATTCTCTGCGATATCAAAACACGTCATTAACACAAAGTAAATAACTCATAACACATTACTTTCTATTACTTGTTTGTAATTATGTTATTAAGGAAGATCGGTTGCGAATTAAAATCATTCAAATTTCAATCGGTGATATAATTATAAACATTCTATTTATAATCGAAATATGTATTGAGATATATATATATAGCAAGGCATGGTTTCGGTAATTAAATGGAATGTTGCATCATTTTAATGTGCATATAAATACTTATTAAGCTTTTATTTAAAAGGGTTATTATGAAGGATTTATACATTTTGTAATACATATCACATATTTCTAAATAATTTTAAAGTCGCTACATTAGGTAAAACATGGGTACAACTAAATTATAGTAATAAAAATTATCCGAAACATGATAGGCACGGAACCTTAAAAATTCGAACCTTATCATGACGAAATAAACACAACTGGACTTCATATTTAATCCATAAAGAAATATGATTTGGGTGCATTCTGCAAACAAACATTAAACTAACAGGCCAACCTAAAATTTCCAGTCCCTTTAAACTAACAAACAACCTAATATTGTTTGTCGATGAAAACAGTTAAATATGATTGGACAAGCTCGATAAGATACTGAAAGTGGCCGCATGTAATTCAACATTATGTACTTACTCTTGATCATAAAGTTTTGTATGCACCCAACGGATACCTACACGCTTCTTTTATAAAGAAAAAGTCAAATATCTACTAAGGATTGGCTTGTTAAGAGATGTTTTTTCATTAATTTATATTTTTCAGGAATACATTTATAAACTAGGTCCAACGCAACTTCATGCACGCTGTACCATTTAGTATCATTTAGCCATATTTCTATACCAACCTCTTTTTGTTCTCTTTAAGTACTGTCCTCGTACTTGAAGGAATTCTAATAAAAGAATTATTGAAATCGATTTTGTCGTTTACGAGTTATGCACTTAGCAACAGATTTGGTGAGTCATTTTTATATTATAAAGATATGCACAAAAGCATATGTAATCCATATCATGCTTCACAGGCAGCTTATTTAATCGTTTAAGACTTTGTATAAACTTGGGAAAGACTTAAAAGTTAGTACACTTTAGTGACACGCAAAGACTGCAAAGTTTGAATATTTTACCGAATCCAGCATTATTTTAGATTAACTAGGATTTTTGAAGTTTTAGAAATATTTAAAATCTATCGTTATTTTATAACAATCTAAACTCAGTAGGCTTGTTTTGTTTTCATTATATCAACGTTTTAGAAACAGATATTTCATTTAAGAATTGGAATAAAAATCTAAAAGGAGCCCGAATCAATAATTCTAGCCAAAATTTTTACTATGACACTAAAATTAACAATAAAAAACGTGACTTAATTTTAGAGATGTATCTATCATTATTTGAATTTATACTTTGGTTTTAATTTGAAGTGGCAATGGATAGGTCGACATTAAAGCATGAGATGCATGTCAGAAGAAACGAGATTGAAAAGACCGAACGAAAAACGCAGAAATGGACGGTCAATAGAACTATGGAATATAATGACGACCTCATATCCATAGCTGGAACGGAGTGACTCAAACAAACTAAAAACCGGCCAAGTGCGAGTCGGGCTCGCGCACAAAGGGTTCCGTAGCAGCAAATATAATAAACTTATTATGTCAATTTATACACCTGGTGAATGGAGCCTAAACTCTCCCGATATTTTGCCTTG
>DWAJ01003217.1:0-15310 GCA_018238005.1 Eurema mandarina
ACAATCTTAAAACTATTATAAATATTGTAACTGGCGGTCTTATCACTACAAAGTGATTTCCGCCAGGCAACCAAACAAGTGAATAATAATATAATTTCAATATATTTAAAACAGTGGCGAAAGTGCAACATTAGTATTACATTCAATACGTAATTATACATACATACTATATATCAATTTATTACGTCCATACTATAATATTATAAATGCGTAAGTAACTCTGTCTGTCTGTCTGTCTGTCTGTCTGTCTGTCTGTTACGCTTTCACGCCAAAACTACTGAACCTATTGTAATGAAATTTGGTACACAGATGGTCTAGAGCCTGAGAAAAGACATAGGCTACTTTTTAACTGAAAAAAAAGGGTTCTAAGAGGGGGGGATCAAAATTTATATGTAAGTCCTCACGGACGAAGTAGTAGTAAATTCTGAAAAAAAATGGTTTCAACAATCCCACATACACATTAAACCTAACTAATAAAGAATTTTTTAGGTTGTTGTATGATGGTAATGGAGATAAATATAGACGGAATTTTAGACAAAGACAAGGGCTAAAATAACATTCGAATAACGCGAAGCTATTAAAAAATACGATACATTATTATGGCGTTATCAGCGTGATTTTATCACTTTTTTATCTATCTGTTAAATTACTATTTAAGTCGTAAAATGAACTTGTACAGTTTATAAATAAAGCGAAATTGTGATATGCGATAGAGCGTAGTGCGTCATTGACACCACCTATCTCATTATTTCTTAGGAGTGAAGATCCTTTAAAGTAAACTAAAGTAAAACAATAACAAGAAAACAAATGTTATAAAAATTTTTTGACTCTCTATATACATTTATCTGATAGTTCATACATATTATTATTTTCTTTATTTATTATGGCAAGCCTAATTTTGGGAATTTTTTATAGATTATCTACATTTTAAAGATCTAATAAGTTATAAGGGCATAGTATAGAAAAAAACTGCATAATTATTATAATTTTTTATTCCACAATTTTGTATGAAATATAATTATTTCATAACTAGCTGCATCTGCCCGGTTTCGGCAACGTAAAAAAATATTGCCATTTTTTCAAATAATCAATATTTGGAATAAATAACACAAAACAGAAATAAGTGGCTTTCTGTTGTATAAGTAAAAGAATGTTAAAGGTGTACTTTACCTCTCTATAACAATACTATTTTTTGAACTATTTAAAATTTCTCTATCATAATTGATCACTTCAAAAAGCCTATAGAGTAAGATTAGGTAGGTCTGGGATCTTGTACCAGCAATAGAATAATGTAACATACCATCTTCGATAACAACATCAGGTCCTATAGTAACGTTAGGGCCAATCCTGCAACCTTTTCCGATAGTAGCTGTTGGGTCTATTAAAACATTGCCAACAACTTCCGCGCCATTGTGCAATTTACTGGAGTTCTTCTGTCGCAAACTATTTAGGTACATACACATGCCTGAGGAAAAGATAAGATGGAAACAATTATCATTTTAAATAGGATTTATCAAAACAATGGTTGTCCTAGGTGTACTTTCATCCTTTGTAAAACTATATATATATGATCAAATAATATATTTCATAAATTAATGTAATTATGGATCAATTAATGAAAATATCTATTTTTGCATTTTTTACTACATATTATTCATTATTAAATTAATAACTTAGATTTAATACGAGAAAGCATTGAAAGAAAGAAAAATATAAGGAAAGAATATATGCTATAGAAAACATCTACATTTAATTGAAGGATGTTTTTTGTTATGAAGAAATAGTGTAAGTAATTGCTTTTGTTTGACTTTAGGGTTATATAAATATTTTTTTACATTATTTACTAATATACACTTAATTTCAATGTTTGTACCTGACTAATGATATTATAGTTAATAGATATACCACCAACAAATCAACCGAAAAAAGTGTTCCGCACAGCAGCGGTAGCACACAATACAACTTGTATATAAAAGCTTTGGTCTGAAGATTACAATTAGTTCAATATCTATGGTTTCAAATTAAGTCGGTGCAATAAGATCAGTGCTATAACCATCAACTGTTTTGGTAGAGATTACTCAAAATCCTTATTTGAAGAAACTTTTAATGCAACATACCGGTTAAGAAATCTTTTGGCTGGCCGACATCCATCCAAAATCCTTGCAATTCCATGGCATACAACTGACCTTCTTGTGCCATAAAAGGAAATACTTCTTTTTCTATTGAAGTTGGACGCAATTCTATTCTGTTCAAGACTGAAGGATTTAAAATGTACATTCCTGAAATCACAAATAAATTTTTCGTAATTATATATAATGTGTCACCGATAACATAATGTTATAATTAAAAGTATATAAATCTGCGTACATTGCTTATTAAGATAAGGTTATCACAACAATTACTACTGCGGTAAATGACACCATAAAATTTAAATTCTCAGCACAACTATCTTTTTTTATGCAATTTATCATCTGCAGCACTTATTATTGTAATCTTTAAGGATTGGCTCTCTAGTTCAACAAGCAAATAAAAGAATAAGTAAAACACCATATAAAATTAAATTATATCTATGTATCTGATTTTGTTATTATTTTGGCCTTGCCTTCCAGTTTTAATCCTATAACATCCAATTCTTTTACCATATACCTATATTTTTGGGTAATTGTTTCAGAGTAATCCTATTCTTATTTAAAATAAAAATAATACCAGTGTTAGACCTACCTGCATTGATTTTATTTGATATAAACTCCTGTGGTTTCTCAACGAAACTTTCTATTTCACCATTTTCTTTATAAACAACTACTCCATACTTTGAAGGCTCTTCAACTTTAGTAACAAGTATTGTACCCTCCTTAAATAAACATGTTGAATATAATTAGTTATTATACTAGCGACAAGTAAAAAAAATTAAAGTTTTTGTATTAAAAACTTAATAGAACCTTAATGAATTTTTAATTCATACCTTTCCATGGCTTCTATGATATTTTGCTAGCTCTTTAAAGGGGAAATCACAAATAACATCAGAATTTAAAACGAAAAATGGCTCAGGGCTTTCAGACAATATTTCTCGGGCCAAAGCTAACGGTCCCGCAGTTCCTAGGGGTTCTGTCTCATGCGAGAATGTCAGTGAAACACCCAGCTGAGAAACTTGTTCTGTCAATTCTTTTTCCATATCATCTGCTCTGTATGACACTGCTAAAATTACCTATCAAGAAAAAAAATTTGATTTTTTATATAATTAATATTTTTTAATCAAAGACTTGTTATCTTTCCTAAGGGAAGGCGTGACTCAAATCTGTGATTTAATAGCTGATAGTGAACAGATTACGAAATTGAAACAAGAAACGTTTCTAACTCAAAATTAAACTTACTTGTGTAACACCGGCATCCACTAAGGCTTCGATTTGATGCATTAAAATCGGCTTATTAGCGAATTCAACAAGCGGTTTAGGTCTACTTAATGTTAAAGGTCTTAAACGCGTACCATAGCCACCGACAAGGATTAGTGCACGCATTTCACCTAATTTCTTATCAGAACCACACATTTTAACTACTTACTATCAATATAAATCAAAGAGCAATAAAATACACGTATAACTTTTTTTTATTTAACGTTCTACAAATTTCAAATACAAAACACAACAACCTGAAGGTAATTACGTGGCGCTATATAATTCACTGTTAAATTCAAACACAATGCTAATGACAGTCGTCAGTAAAACAATAAATATCACAACAATACAAAATTGTATACAGCATTTAAATAATGTAAAGAAATGATGTTATTGTTTTATTATAGTTTACAACGTCAATGCCCAAGAATATTTATATTTTAATTACTGTGAAGTGTGAACTGTCTGATTAGAACTGTCAAATTGTAAATTTTGATTTAAAATGTAAACGTCAGCGTATAAGAATCAGCGGATTTTATCTGTAATCTGTAGGTATATGCTGTGTCAGTAATATTCATTTAGAACTAGTTCTTAACTTTTCTAATTTAGTTTAAGTAAGTTAGTAAGATTATTTTTTTCAATTAACTTTTTATTAAAGTTTACCAATGTATTAGTCTCATCCATCCATCAAAATTTGAGCTGTCACTTTCGATTTGCGCATAGATCTGGAAATACGTCAATAAGTGTCATTACGTAATGGCCGCACATTGTCAGTGTCATAAAAATATTTAAATTCCTCCTTTATTCAATAAAATAATGGCTGTCCCCTTCAGGAATCTATTTAGCTGTAAAGGTATATTTAGTTTTACTCTTCAGATATGTACTTTTCCATATTAATGAGTTTTTATACATTTATATGGACGTAGGAAGGCGCACACACTTTGAACCTATAATTTTATAATGCCCAGTAATTAATTATTGTGAATGCTTCAATTAATGTATGATTTCGATTTAGACCACATAACAACAAAGGTTCTCATACTTAAGTCAATTTACTCGTCCTACGTCCATAACTTTATATCAATGTCGTTTTCATTATAGTCAATGTTACGTAGACCTTATTCTATAAATACTGAAATATAATTTGTGATAAAAAATAAATAAGTTTCCAATTTTTAAAATTAAAATTAAAGTATAGTTTGTTTTACACATTTGAAGCCCAAGTAAAATATCTACTTCCTTATTAATTTCTATCATTACGGTTTATATAACAAATAAATTAAAAGAGTTATTAGTTAAAATTATGTTCCTGCTGAAAAGCTTGTTTTCACTAAATAATGTTATTACTGAATGAATAATATGATGCAACATTTATTTTATTATTTATTTTTTGTTTGCAGCAGTGTTCAAATTCGGAAATGTTAGACTACAGTCAGCTTATGCTGAAACTCGAAAGAACTTAGCACTCTCAAAAGAAACTAAAGTCATTGTCCAGGGATTCACAGGCAAACAAGGTACATTCCACAGTCAGCAGGCCCTTGACTATGGTACCAATATTGTTGGAGGTGTGTCTCCTAAGAAAGCTGGTACTGAACATCTTGGGAAGCCAGTGTTTGCTACTGTAAAGGACGCTAAAGAAAAGACAGGTGCCCATGCATCTGTTATTTATGTTCCTCCCCCTGCAGCTGCTGCAGCTATCTTAGAAGCAATCGAAGCTGAAGTTCCATTGATAGTTTGCATCACAGAAGGTGTCCCTCAACATGTAAGTGATTTTTTGTTAAAATTGGCAATATTGTTATGCACCTACTTTATCAATAGAGATAAGAATAATTGTGAAATATTGTGTTGACAGTTATTTTAAAACATATTTAATACTGCAAACCATTTCTTATTATTACTGTTCGCACTTATTATTAGATTTAACCTTCTTATTTTTTTACATTCAGAAAATAAAAACTATTCCTTCATAGTGTATTAACTTGTTTGAAAGTCAACTCCATTTTACAGGACATGGTGCGTGTGAAACATGCATTGCTTCGACAAAATAAGTCACGTCTGGTGGGCCCCAATTGCCCAGGTATTATTGCACCTGAAAAGTGCAAGATTGGTATCATGCCTGCCGCTGTCCACAAGGCAGGTTGCATTGGTGTTGTGTCAAGATCAGGTACCCTCACTTATGAGGCCTGTCATCAGACAACTATAGTAAGTAAAAATTGTTAATAACATGAGAAAAGATCGAAACTGCATTTTTGAAGGATGATTTTAATACACAATTCAAATCTCTATACAACATTAAATAAGTTTCTTACAATTATATCTTTGTGAGATAAGATTTCTTGTATTTTTAGTTTTGCCAGTAAATTGTACTTGTACCTTGTACTTATTTTTTATTCAGCCTTGAACTTGTTTATTTCCCTCCATTTTATACTGTGATAGTCATGATCTAGTAATATGAGGTATTTACTTTTAAAATTATTGTGTAGAGTTACATTACAAGTATATTTTACCACATTTCTGTATTTTCAGACTGGTTTAGGTCAAACCCTCTGTGTGGGTATTGGTGGTGATCCCTTCAATGGCACAGACTTTATTGACTGCCTTGAGGTTTTCCTGCAGGATTCCAATACTAAAGGAATCATACTTATTGGAGAAATTGGTGGTAATGCAGAAGAACTTGCATCGGAATATCTTATCCAAAACAACACAGTATGTTATCCATTTACTAGTTTTTTTCTTTTAAGTTCATATTTTTATAATTTGCTAAGTTTTATGTTATTTTTGACAGAGCAAGGTAAAGGATTAAACTACTCAGAAAGGTTACACATTTTTTAATACACATAATAGATACCTTGCCTTATTACAATGTTTGTATCTTTCATTGTTTTCTATTGACATATAAGTCGTACACTAAAGAGCACATTAGAAAATCATGTTTCACATCTGCTCAATGAGCATATCAAATAGTCTTTTTCTCTTTATTGCTGTATTATATTATGCATTTAGAAATAGCATGTCTCAGACATTATTTTGTTTTGCATTAGCATTTGTTTAGTATAGAAATGAATATGCATTGTGGATATTATCATCTTTATGTTCTCAAAAACATATGCATATATTATTAAAAGATTTGATTTTAGGGTCAAAAAGCAAAACCAGTTGTCTCATTTATTGCGGGACTGACTGCCCCTCCAGGCAGACGGATGGGTCACGCTGGAGCTATCATTTCTGGTGGAAAAGGAGGAGCTATGGATAAAATCAAAGCCCTAGAAAAGGCCAATGTCATTGTCACTCGTTCTCCGGCCAAAATGGGTGTTGAACTTCTGAAGGAAATGAAACGATTAGAAATTGTTTAAGCATATTGAGAATAATCTATTTATCTTCCTTTTATTTTGTATAAATTTTTAGTGATTATACTATATTTATTTATTTCCATTTGTTGTTTAATTTGTAATGTTAATTCAAATAAGATGGACCTCAATAAAATTTTCCTATTATTTGTTTGATGTGTCACAAGTTAAATCAAAGCACTATGTATTTGTAACGTGTGGTATTGTTTTGTGAATGATAACTTTTTATTTATGTAAGATCATGTCCAGTCGAATATATTCTAAGATATAAGCTCTGCCAGATTTTTATATATAGTTTATGTGGAACATTTGCTACGCTTCTACTTTTAACCTTTTAACAATATATAATAATCTCAAATAAATGTTAAAATTATGCAAGGACTTAATAAAAAGTTCCAATATGATTTTGAAATTTAATTTTTAAAACATCCCAACTGGTATAAGTTTTATATTATAAACTAATAACATAATACTGTTCCGCTACTATGTTATATTCATATTGTTTAACAAATAAAAGTTCTTAATATTACAAAACAATAGATAATAAACGAAAAATGTAGCCATGAAATCTTTCATTTCAACTTTAAATCTGTAAATGCTTACACCATCACAGCCATATCCACCGATAAGTTGATGATCTGACAGTTAGTACAAAAGTTGTCATAAATGCCTAACAATCTCATCACTACAACACTTATTTTAAACTCAGTGTTAAATACAAAGTATATTAAACTTATGTATGATAAACAACTAACTTCACATTCTCGCTTACATCTTAACTAGTCACTTAACATACATAGAAGAAAAAAAACAAAAATTTACCACTTATCCCTTCTAAAACCACGACCTCCTCTTCCTCCCCTTCCTCGATTACCACCACCCTCTTGTTCCCTTCTTATTTTCATGGCTTGAAATCTGTCAGCCATCGATTGTAACTCTTCTGGCACCTCTTGATTTGCTTCTTCCAGAATTTTTATCAATTCTGAAGCATGAGCCCAATCATTTCTTGTTATAAAGGACAAGGCAATGCCAGTCTTTCCAGCTCTCCCAGTTCTTCCAATCCTATGAACATATTCCTCAATATGCCTTGGAAAATCTAAATTAATAACATGCGTTAAATCCTTTATGTCAATCCCTCTGGAAGCAACATCAGTTGCAACTAAAATATTTACTGTTCCGTCCACCATTTCTTCTAGAGCTGCTTCTCGATCACTTTGGTCTCTATCACCATGCAGAGCTTGACATTCAATGCCTTTGATACACAGTTCTGTAGATATGTGAGAAGCTGTTGCTTTTTTCCCACAGAATATAATTACTTTGTCATTAGGATCCATGTTGCAGATGAAATCAAACAAGGTGGCATCTTTATCGTCTTCTTCAACAAATACTAGTTTTTGTGTCACAGTATGGACTGCGGCTAAGTCTAATGAGCCCACATTAACTTGGATGGGATCCTTCATGTATGATTCTGCTAAACGTCTCACTCCAGATGGCCAAGTTGCTGATGTCATCACACATTGACGATCAGGTCTAACATCAAATAAAGACTTTCTAATCTGTGGTTCAAAGCCCATGTCTAACATTCTATCAGCTTCATCTAATACTATATAGGAAAAATTTATGGCACTCAAATGTCTTGCAAGAACTAAATCATTAAATCTGCCAGGAGTAGCTATAACTATATCCACACCTTTGGTAACAATCTTTATCTGTTCTCTACGGTCTCCACCTCCATACACACAAACAGATTTTATACCTTTGTATTGATATTTTGATACCTCTTTATCAATTTGCAGAGCAAGTTCTCTTGTTGGTGCTAATATTAAAACTGTAGGGCCCTCTCTTTCTTCCCTGGGTGTTGGTTGACCTTCAATATGAATTAAGGCAGGCAACAAAAAAGCAAGCGTCTTTCCTGTGCCTGTTTGAGCTATACCTATCATATCTTCTCCCCTCAATAATATGGGCCATGCTTGGCTCTGTATAGGTGATGGCTGAGTGAACCCCTGTTTATAAATTTCATCTAATATTTCAGGGTACTCTTTAAAAGCTTGTTCAAAAGTTAATACTGGATTAGGAATTGGTCTTAAATCTTTTCTATTATCAAATGTTCTTTTCACTTGAATGTCATTATTAGCTAATCTCCAACGAGTGACTTCGGCAGGTGACATTGCTGATATAGCAGGATCTTCTTTATAAAAGTCTTTTACAATAGGTGGCAGCTGTGACCATCTTTCTTGTTGATGCTGGTCATAAAATGCATTAAGTTTTTTCCAATCCAAAACTTCTTCTCCATTGGGATTCTTAGTTAAAAAATCTGCATTATTGCTACTAGAGCTAGCATTTAAATTTTCTTTAGGTTCTCTGGTAGGTGGTTTACGATCAATTGTAAGATCATTAATCATTTTCTCAACTTTGGATATGGCTGAATCTGAACCAATCAGAGTTATGTTAGTATCATTGCCATTAGAGTCACCAATTTTTATTTTAGCTTCGCTCTCAAATTCTAGATCTCGAATTTTAGACCCTCCTTTACCAATAACACGTCCAACTTTATCGGAGGGTATAGAAATATTTTTTTTGTTTTGTTGGCAATAGTTTTGCCGGGTACCGTCTCTGTCGCTATCTCCACGTGCCCTCCAATCAGAATTAGTGTTTGTAGATCGCTGACCACCTTGACCACCTCTTGATCCCCTAAATGTTAAATTTCCTCTGGGTCGGTATATTTGAGACCGCTGCGGAGGAGCTACAACTGGTTCCGACGCATTCTCTTCCCATATATCGTCCCAATCCGCCATTATACAGTAAGATGCTAGTTTACTTGTAAACTTAATTTTACTTTATAAGTTTTAGGAATAGGAATTAAAAATACCTAGTTAATTAGTTATTAATATTGAGTTACAATTCGTTACTTATTTTTCAAAATTAACTTGTTAGTTTACACTTTACAGTTTCCACTTTCCGGTTACACAGTCAAAATGCTGTCAAATGTCATTAATGCCAAAGTAAAAGTCAACTCTCAACTCTTCAATGAGCTGAAAAGTATTTATTCAAAACATTTTAAATTTTCATCACAAATAAAAAAAACAAAAACCCTACATACTAACACAACTATTTTTCTCCGTTTACGATTCACGGTTTCATATACGCCTAAATTATTTTTCAAGTTTTGTGTTTTGTTATCTGTCTGTTTGACTTGACTTGACTAGACTGTAGAGTGTAGACTACAGGGTTGTTAAATTTGATATTTGGTCTGTAATCTTTGTCGTTTGTGTATCGCTATTGAACGAGGTTGTGTAGTAGTGAATTCTTTAAAAAAATAACTGAATAAATTGTAAAACAATGTTGTGGTTTAATATAACTTGAATTATATATTTTATTTGTCTACGACAATTTTATTTAGTTTTAAAATCGAATGATGTCCCTCAGTGAAATATTGGCATTATAAAATGTTAGTGTTCATGATAGTTTGATTATAGCGGGATAGTGATATTGAAGTGGATAACTTGTTAAAATGAGTAATTGGGCAAGACGGATGCACAGGCGGGCTGCTACATTGAGTAATGTGGTGACGTCTTGTGGGCATCCTAATTCATTACCATACCCAAGAAGATTGGAAAAAGTTAAGTTCGGAGCTCCACTTCATGAAGTTTGTAAGGAAGACATACCGGGACCTTTACTTGTAAGTACCTTTTTTTAATAAAAATAGTTTTCTTATTATTCTAGCACTCCAAAACGTGCATAATGATATTATTCCAGCAACCCCTTCAGAAGTAAAACATTTAAACTTGCATTCTGGTTAATACAGCGATAGGTGTAGATGGTGTATTTTTCGTTAAAATGTATTTGAATTTAGACTATTAACTTCTTAATTGAATATGGGTTTGTATAAAAAAGTAAATTTGTGTAAATGTAAAAACTTGAACATAAAAATTAAGATGAGAAAGAGATTGGTCCATTAAACATGCAAACCAATTTATGGGAAATAGAATAAAAGCTTCATTATTATATATAAGTTTTAATTAATTTATCCACAGTCTTAATAGGGATTTCTTCCAAAGTATAATAAGGTTCATATTGAGCATTTTTTTTCCATTTATGGAATACAAGCTTAGCTCCAACATTTTTTGCATCTTAAGCTATTTCTATTAAAATAAAATTGTAGTATTTGTTTTATTGGAATGTAATTTTTTTTATAAAGTCTGTTATAAGAATTTTTTAAGTCTAATAGCACTCTGTAGTATGTTATAGCTGAGAAAGTATAACAACTTATTCATCATCATAAAGCCACTGCACACTAACATTGATGGCACTAACTTTCCTCGTAGGTCCTTATTTTAAAACTCAATAAGGAAGCTCCTCTCCGGCGTGATGTTTTCCGTGCCCCTGGTCATCAAGGTGCAATGAAGAAACTCATACATTTCCTTCAAACAGGCCGACTAGTCAATGTTGACAATTATTCAGTGTATACTATAGCTAGTGTGCTAAAGAAATTTCTAAGGTATTTATTATGTTGTTGTTCAATTGATTATTGCAATTATAAATAACTATGAGTGAAAAATGCATTTAACATAGTTTAAGTGTGCTTTTTTTAAAGAAGTACACTTGATTGTTTTATGTTGTATATTAATAATTCTCAAAGTATTTCCTCATATTAATTTTTTATTTACATAATAGGATATATTAATGATGATTCTTCATTTATATGATATTCATAGTATAGTTAAATATTTTCTTAGGAAAATACCTGGTGGAGTATTTGGCAGGGAAGGTGAAATGCATCTTTTTGCAGCTGTAGAATTGCCACCAGAACAGCAAGTTGATGCTATAAGGAGGTAAGTTAACATTAAATAAAAATACAAAGACATTAAATTATTTCATATTATACCTAATTGCAGTTCTAATACATACATAGACAAAATAATACATTTAAATTTCAGTATGATGCTTTTACATTCTTGCCAAATTAAAGAAGGACAAATACAGTAGTTATACACATATATTTTCCCTCTATAACTAAAAAAAAAGTTTTAGATCTGTATAATAACTTGATCTTGGCTGTTTTTTGTTTCAATCACACAGTATGCTAAAATCAAAATCCAATATAAATTTCGACAAGATTCTGTCTCCTCATTTTCACTTAGAAGATCTATTGTATATTGTGCATGTACTGGCTGTACGTAGCTGGACGTAGAATAATTAAATATTAAATACATCAAAGCCTATTATATTCCACTTAATTTGCGTCAAACTATATAATGCATGAGCGTGATATTTCAAAGGTTCCCCTAATGGAAGTAGTGAAATAATTTGCGCGAACATACATAGTCAATGGTTCATTGTTAGCCGCAACGGGAGATGGTATTGTACGTCACTACCGCTGTACGGAACAATAGTTGTTGAAATTTGTAGTTGCTTCGATTTTTGTTGCTATACGCACAATGTCATATACGTAGGTACCTTTATATGGTTGGGCATTACGCTTTGTGTAGGGAAAAGTTTAACTGTTGTCCTAAAATGTTGTCGGATTGAAAATGTATGTGGCTTATGCTAGCCTCATTTATGACGAGTGCTATACTCTGTTAAATGTTTCGGAGAAGAATGTGTACCGCGTCTTCGCGAGTACGTCCTTGTCAGTAGCGAGGAGGAATATCAGAATATCAGTCGGTTTAGTACAACATTCAAGACATGAAAAATAGTATTTAATGTTACCAAGTTATTCTATTATATAGTTGGATATTTAAAACACGATTTGTTTATATAGGTAAATGTGTTACATTTGATAACGAATATTTCGTAACATGCAGTAACCCTAATGCACTTCGCTTATCATGGTGATAAGATCGCCCATTGTCTTACGTGTATGTAAGCGTATAAGCTTTTATTTTTTGTTTGTCTGACACAGGTAACTTATGAAGATATTTTGATCGGCTTTTAAAGATGTTTATAAGACAATTCGTTTTGCGACCATCAACCATCTTGGCTACAATAACTAAAACGTATTTACTGAATTTTTCGATCGCATTTTAAACATACATAAAACGTATGCATTTACTTATACCAATCTAGATATTTGTAGTCAGTCCCTTTTGGTAACGGAGATTTAACTTCCGTTGTATAAAACTTTCTTATAGTGTTGTATATCTATCAACGAGCCATTACTAATAATTATTAATCTATACGCAATTTTTATTATATTCGATATAGCAGTTTAGGTTACGGTGAAACGTATAAACAAGAATAGACTACAAAAATATCTATTGTCCGGTAAAAAAAAGAATTAGTTGTATCTGTATATTTTGTCTCCTTTTTGATACTGATGGTAGTAAACGTTCAATGGCTATGTCGTGCTCATACTGTTTATTCAACCTACTGAACTGGCAACTATAATAAAAACAGTATGCAATTTATTCTTAGATAATTATTCAGCCTCGTCATTATAATTGTTTCGGGAAGTGGTAAAAGCGGAACACAATCGCTAATACATTTGCTATAGTTAACTATTCAGTGCATCGTCGGTATTTGAATATGTAAAGGTATATTTGTACGTGGAGGAACGAGGAAGCTATGTTTTGTGTTGTAAACTGACAGAACGGGCAACTTATGATTTTAACGCCCATTTCATAGTTTCGTAACGTACTTTGCAATATAGTTATACGTTATCTATAAACCTATAAAAGATAATATAGCCCGAATGCTTTAACGGAAATCAAATTTAAGTAAGTCTCAAAACGACTTATACAAATTGAAATATAGATCTATTAAAATCCTCGATTTTAGATGTACTAAGAGTGTTTACGCAAAAATAAATGTTAGATATGATTTAAAAGTACATTAACTTCAATAATGACACATGTTTTTTTGTAAAAAACATAATATGTAGTGTGATTAGGAGTGGCGAGTGCATCCAATGAAAAGGCAATCCCATTATTGGCCAAGGCAAAACCGGTTGAAGAAACGGTTTATTGCATGTAATCCTACGATCTGCTTGACGCGAAGATATTTAATGCAATTATTAAACACTAGCCGCGTTCTGCGGTTACGCTCGTACGTAAGAAAACCTCACGAATTAAGCTATAATGTTGAAAATATTGCGTTTTATTTGGCTGATTGTTTCCTTCGCGTTTAAAGTAACAACTTTGTCTATGCTATAGTAGGTTTGTGGTATATAACTTTAAAGATGACTTTTAAGTAAACAGTTGGGCCAAAGAACCTAAAAACATGGGAGTATCTAGTCTATGTAATGAGCTTTAAATTAAAATTATAGCGGCTTAGATAACTTTGACAGTTATCTTGGTACAAAAATAACGAAATTTAATATAGATGACCTCTGAACTCTATTCTATGCGTAGCCTGACACATTTGGTCTGTTATTATTTTCCTTATAATTCAGGTCAATATACGTTACTGACATTTACTCATATTGTAGCTTTCAATTGGTTTAAGAAATATTAAGGGCATAAAGCATTTTGGTACAGCCATCGTCTCATGTATTATTCTCCTGCACAAAGGCTAGACGTTGTTTATAGTATTTGTCATAAGTCACGTAATAAGTATAATATATCGAAATTAATGATGGTGAAGTGATGAAGGAAGACTTCCTTAGCTATTATTTAATTTCTAACCTATTCAAACTCACGTAATCGCGATTTATGCGAGCTTACGGCAACAATGGAGGTCGTTCACCTCGCTCGTATTATATGTTACATTTTCCTCTTTAATTGGGTCATTAAGATAATAACGTCCAGGAACATGAACGAACCACATCGCACGTATTTCGATTTATTGAGGTACTAACAGCGCCAGTGGTTTTCAGAAGGTTCACTTAAAGGATGATTTGACTATGATTGATATGATTTCACACTAAAAGGATGATTAGTAAAAGCTTAGTTTAGGCATTAGTCTACAATATGAGTGTAATCGCATAAATTTTCATAATATTGTTCGTTTACCTTGTATTTTATATATTTTGGAAAAATATTACTTTAACATATAAGAATGACAGATTTCAAAAGTTCGCCCTCAGGATTGCATTATCGTGATCTACCGGCTTATGCTTTGTTTATTTAACTTATATAAGTTAACTAGTCTATTTATGAGAGGACAAAATCGTAATTGTATTTTTTGCCTGATCTGATTTATATTTTTTATTCAGTATCTTCTATAAGCCGTACATCTAACCATAATATTAATTTTCTGTTTCAATGCGAATAGCGATAGTAAAATATTTTTTTTACTAATTTAATACGTATAAGTTATAAAACATAGTATGTATGTATAAGCAAAACACAAAACAGTTTATCGAAACTCAAAATGTCAGGGCACAACTTTCACTACGGAGAAAGGGCTTATAGACCAGGGTAGATCCCTTTAAAAATAATGAAAAGTGAAAAAAAATTATAATAGAATTAAACCCATCAGAAAAGGAGGGAAATATGATAAAAATTAAAGGAAAAATAATTTACGGGCGATCTGAGGTTGGGAAGGGGATGAAGGGGGGTTTTTAAGGGTAAAAAACGGTTTTTCTCGATTTCCGGCAAAACTAAAAGTCCTATCGAAAAAAGTCGAATGGAA
>DWAJ01003218.1:0-15306 GCA_018238005.1 Eurema mandarina
CGAATACCATTTCTTTTGTTTAAGAACCATCCTCGTGCATCCAGGACTATTCTAAAAAAAGAATTATGTAAATCGGTTCAGCTGTTATCGAGTTATGCGCTTACCAACACATTTTGCGATTCATTTTTATATATAAGAATAACGAATTGAAGAAGGAAATTTCAAATGTTATATGTAACAAGAATAGTATTAAACAAATACCAAGTTATATTGACGGTATAGTATTAGCATCTCACAGCTATATATTCTGTGATATAATAAACGAATGTACCTCTTTACAATAACCGTTCAGTTAATCTTCAAACTGGGGTCACCACACGTTTGGCTTTATTAAGATATTTCACTTTATACAACTTTCCTATCAATAACTTGAATTTATTTTTTGTGTATAATACACTCGGCAAAAAAATTAAGATTAAAAATAAATTAAACAAATCAACACATATTTTTTCAATGTTACATTAAAGTATAATATTTAAAAATCTACAATACAATATTTTTGTAACTGTCAGCCGTATGTATCACTACAAAGATACCAAAGATATCTTCCAGACCACCAAAACCTTAAAAAGAAAAATATTATTTGAAACAATTTATTTGAATGACTTTATGTATTTGTAAATCAATTGTTTTATGATACCTTCAACAGCCCGTAAATCATTATCATTATGAGCTATGATTTATTTACAATATCAATAAATTTAATACAATCATTTACATATATCGTTAACTACCTTCAATAAATGCTAGGACTTTACTACGTCGTTTATTGATATTCATTTCATAAATTAATATTCGCATAATAAGCAATATTTACACTAGAAATACACCGGTTATATTCATTTAATGTTGCTTTTAGCGACTTTGTTTGTCGAAACTAAATTTATCTCTATATCATCATGTAAGCGCTATTAAGATTACTTACGAAGAAATATTTTAATTGATTTTTTAATATTTTTTTAAGAATGCACATAACTATCATGTATAGTACGACGCTCCCACAGATTACAAACAGACTATAGCAAAAAAAATGTTGCCAGCAGTTTGGTGACCCTACACAGATTTAATACTTACTCCTCTAGGCCTTCTGAAGGGTGTAACCTTTACAAATACTAATTTATTGCAAGGTTATTGAATACACGTGTTGGATAGAACAGCTCTTGTATACTGCTTGCAGTTATAATCGCGCCACCTATAAATAACTAAGACGTTTACATTTGCTTAGAATTAGATTGAAATTATACACTGAGCGGTGAGCTTTAAGTGGGGCATGTCGAAAGTTTGTTTTTAACCAACGCGATCGGTTCAGAGCTTGTGTTATTGTTATTAAGTAAAGTGTCAAATATTCCAAAAAACTAAGTTAATAATGCTTTAGCGTGTTTTTTTAGACAACGGCATCTAGTCTCATGCTAAGCGGAACTTATATACCTACATACTTTTCGCTTGTAAACATGTACATAGCAAGATCCCAGACCGGAGAAAATAAACAATAATGATTTACAATTGTGTTTTTTCCGGCGTCAAACCCCCGACCCTTCGCACAGAAGCAGTTGTATCACTGCGCCAGACTGTCGTCTAAGCACGTTTGTTTCATGGTAATTTAATAAAACAGTACAATCATTAAATATCCTTACTAAGTGAACCCCTTAAAAAAAGGCCTCTATACCTACTAATTTTATAATGTGATTCTTTAACGACCACATTATAAAAACCATCAAAAACAAACCTATTTAAAACGTGTTACAATTACGCTATAAAAAACGTAATTATAAAAACACGTTTATTAAAATCATTATTTACAACCTTGACCTATATTAACGACAATGTTACATAAGTGACTAAGACCGTTATCATAAAAAGTTAGCGGCTATTCAAATGAATGCCGAAATAACTTGAATTTGGTTCATTTAAAGTTCATTGCGTTTCCTAAATTGTTTTGCCGACGGTACTTTGATACTCCTTAATTACCAAGCAATAAACGTGTGACAGTAAAAAATGGTAACAAGAATGGCATTTGATAGAAAATATCAAAAGGCTACCGGTGATTTGCGTTATGTAATTTGAGTATGATATCTTAATTTTAACAGAATGTATGTTTAAGTTAAGAGCTTTCATTAATCAGGCACTTTTATACATTTATTTTTCAACCGTTTTATAACACATGTCCTTTACTATGCTCTTCTGTAAAAGTTATATGTTTTAGTATGGGACGTTTGTTGAAATGATATAATAACTTGTAATCATAGATTTTTATTTAAGCTATTTAAAAGATTTAACTTAAACTTAATGTTTTAATTCACTTCCAATCACGTCAGAACAACTCGCATGTAATAAGTTCGAAAGTTGTCTAAGACCTAGAGCACCTGGAATCTGTATGGATCAAATAAAAACTTTGTCTGTAGGTATGAACTATCACGAGTGGGGTCGACGACCCATCGACATTTGACATGCGAATGTTAAGGTGTCACTCATCGCATCATATTAATACCTACTGCCAACTTTTAAAAATCTTAGCTTTTGTTTTAAGCTGGTTATTATCAGACAATACTAATAATGTATATATATCTGTGAGAAGGTCAATTGCAAGGTTTATACTTGATATGTGGAGGATGAAGAATGTGCTCTCCTAAATAAAAGATCGCCAATAAGAATACCCGCGGTGTAAGCAATTCAAAGCTTTTTTTACATTCGTAATTTATTAAATAAATCGGCTGTGTGAACAACAAAAAAACAATGGAAATGATTTCTTTAATAACCTTTATTTTAATCAAGTATCATGAGAATATGTGGTGTAGTATTTTATCTTTAACCAGAGGTTAATTACATTAGTTATTTGATATTCATTACGTATCCTTATGTGGTCACTTAATTCATAATACTGAAGTATAATCAACAATATCATTTCTCTATATCGATCAAGCTAAAGGTCACTCAGGTTGCGAGATATATTAAACCTAATTACTAAAGTATAAAGTCCAAATTCCAAAGTCTCGCGACAAATGTCAACTGGCTTCCGCGTTTAACGTGATGGTTAAGGGCATACGAAAAATAAGAGCAAAACACCAAAAGGTCACGATCGAGTATCGAGCTCGGTTAATTCGTAATTACGTAAATAATATGTTTATTTAAAAAACGTTGAGAAATACACACAGTAATCGCGGTTCCAATTGTAGCAAATTATTTTTCGGCGGGCATTTTGCAATGACGTAGATAAGTGACAGTTTTATGTTATCCTGTTATTAAATTATTGCTGTTTACGACTGATTGTTTAAAACCAGTTAAATAATACCTTTCGATGCAAGCAACTGGAGCTATTTATTTCGTAATATTAGATCTATGCAATCGATGTTTATATTGTAATAAAGTTGCTAACTAAAATATTGTTGTCAAAATTCCTCATTAGGTACAATTTTCATTTGTTTTAATTAAATGTTTTTTCAACTTTTATAAAAAATATAAATTTTCTTTGCGCATAATTAATTCAATATTGTCAACGTATTTTTATGTCTTTAATAAAGCACTATTTAGCATTGCGAATGTGTTACTAGCTTAAAAAAGTTAGCACTAAGAATAAAGGAATTTATAAATTCAAAATAACTGAAGTCAAATTTAAATGTATTACGATAATATAATTTGAAATAATGCTAAATAAATCAGTTTAAAATTAATCTATATTGTACGGAGTCAACTGGAGCCAGCGACTTTGCATTCCGGCCATTCTAGGCCAATTTCGCTTTATCATGTTATCTAAACAACCTTTATAATATCCCCATTCACCTTGTTGCTTATGACGTTTTCCTTAAACCTTATCACAAATTTATCAAGAGTTCAAAGAGTATGTTTTTATAGTCTGTGTAAATTTTGCCTAAAATTCATTGCGGTTTCTTACATTTTCATGTAACACATAAAATTGCCAGTTGTTATTAATATGTTTTTTTTTTCTTAGATACTATTTAGATTGAGTTTTTATTTTTTTATATAAACAAGTATTACTATATTTACCACATAATATAAATCATCATAATAATATCTTGAAAGAATTAAAATTTTAAAAATTGTAAATAAACGTTTAATCCGTTCCCCCATTTTTTAAATGTCAAATGTCCACGACACATAGATAAACAATATTCATAATAGCACAGATAAAAAATAAATTCCATTTTCATGGCTACATCGTGTTCAAATCTGGAACGTTGGGCGTGCACGTGGGCCGCGACATTTGCCCCCAGAGGGCAGTGACGTCATCCATGAATCAGCTGACTTTCTACAAATTTAGGGTGTATTTGAATATGGCGATGCTAAGACTGTTTGTTCTTAAGTTATATGATATCATTTAAAATACTAAAATGTCACAATTAATGTAAAATATATTTTATTAAACGAGCATGTCCCCTTATTACTTCCTAAGTTACTTGGATTTTTTTTATTCAAAGTAAATATCGATTTGTATAACTTTTCTTATTACCTTTTAAAACAATATATGTATACAAACAATAAACCATGAAAAGTGCAAGTGTAGGATACATTTGAAGATTATAGAAATATCGATATAAGTCAAATAAAGCAAGTTTCTCGAAAATATGAGCGTATCTCGCCATCAAACGTTTGTTAATAAATCTAAGTGAATATGTTTGAATTTTTTATTAATAAATAAGAAAAAACGCACAATAAAAATGGTTCCTCTAAGCACAGCTCTAATTGTCAACGGTGTGTCGTGCGTAGGCGCGAGCATCGCTGTTAAGCCTTATTATGATAGACGCGAACAGACCTCTACAGGATACAGGAAATATAATCTATTATAAATGCACTCAAGTTAAAACTTAATATAAACTTTATTGGATATAATTATTATTAATATTTACGAAGACATTCACGTCAGCGTAGACATTATTCTATATAGAGTAAGAATTTAAAATATTAAGTTATGTTCTAGCCATATGCAGTGTGACTTACGGTTTATTAGGTAAAATAAATTGTGTATCATCTACTGAAATAAAACGTAGCCTGGGTGTTAATCCAAGTTCAGTTACTCCCTATCAAATTTTATTAAAATCACCGCCAGCCGTTGAGACATAAAGAATTAACAAACATACACATTCACACACTGACAACCTTTCGCCTTTATAATATTAGTGTTAGTGATTACTTAAGAAACAATTTTAATACTAAAATCGGAAGGGCACTTCCTACATTAAAACTAACAATCCTCCACAACATTAGTATAGAAAAACAATTCGTCTTAACGTCGCTCTAATTGTCAACGGTGTGTCGTGCGTAGGCGCAACTCTCGTTGTAGGCCTTATTATGATGGACGGGAACATAAGCCTACAGGATCTATGCGCTGTTCTGCGTTTAAACCTCATGTTCATGTTCGAGTCGGTATAAAATGTACGCGCGATTAAACCCATTGCAGTAATGTATGAGGTGGAAAATTTGAGTTGAGGTCTAGCTGTTTTAGCAACGAATGTGCTGATTTAATGGTAGACGAATTACTTTTACTATAATATTGTTATTTTAAATGTTCTGTCGTTATTTATTGTTAATAAACACAGTTTATTAAAACAGTTGCTTTAACAGCTTTAAGAGAAATGTTTGTTAGTAGTCAAAAAACATAATTTATGCACTTTTCTATATTTTATTTTTTATATCTTTTTATATGCGATTTTATTATTTTTATATTTTCTGTTAACCCTTTAATTTCTATTTGGTCAAAGTTGTATAAACAATTAAGAGCAGCACATGTTAATATAAGTAGTTTAATGTAATTTTACCCGTATATCTATTGTGTGAGCTTCTCAGTGTATCTAAATATAAATAAATAAGCATTCTACACTACCAGTCTACAACATATGACATAAATGTAAGTGTATATTCAACAATTATACTTTTTTCTTTGAATGCGTTACAAAATTTAATGCGATATAGCTATCCGATAAGATTTCACCTGCTCGATATATGTCTAATAAAATAATAATTATCTGTAACAACCTGTCACATTGTAAACTCACTTTAAATTATCGTTTGCATAAACGTTACGGAAGAGAGATAAAAAATTTATTAGACGCAAGTTTCGCAACTTTCAGTGAGACTTTCCTCAGTCGTTGCGAATTGAACTAATTTCACCCAGTCGTAAAATAAAAGCGTTATTAGCAGCTGTAAATGTTGGAAAATCATAAATCTCGGTTATTGGGCAGAGATTACAGACTCGAACGTCTATTGATAGATTGTTTGAGACGTGATGGTCATACTAAGCTCTATAGTTTATGCACCTGTTATTTATTGTACTAAGTTTGTGTTTTATACGAGTTTAGACAGTTTTTATTATTACGTATAGCGAATGTTAACTAAATACATGTTTTAAAATACATATACATTTAAACGATCGATTTTTGAGCTGGTAAATGGTATAAAAAAATTATTATTTTACATAGCAAAAATTAAATTAGGAACATTAGTAGTAATGACGTTTTTAAACACTCGGGACAGACTTTTACTTTTATATAAATAGGTTTAAATAAACCGTTAATATAAAATTAGTCTATTACTTCACAGCACGCGAAAATAAGTTAAAGTTAAAAGGATAATATTCTAATTAATCACGAACTGTCGAGTTGCACTTTGGGTCCGCCATTTCTTATGCATTCAATAAAAATTATTTCATCAAAATCTTTAAAAGTTCTTATTGAATATAACTATTATATATCTAACTAGCTGTTGCCCACGACTCCGTCCGCGTGGACTTTCATATAAACAACCGTCCAGCAAGTTCAACGTGATTCTTTAAATTGCCATAACTTTTTTATTTATCAACCGATTGACATGAATTAAACACGAATGTTAATGGAAGCTTACCACAATATATCATTGAAAACCCCATCTAGATAGGATAAGCCGTTTCTGAGATTAGCGTGCACAAACAAACAGACAAACAGAGAAAAATTCCAAAAATCATTATCAAGTATATAGATATAGATTAAATACTATATTTCATACATGGTCTACCAAAATGTACCGTAACATATTTATTGCTGCTATATATTAATGATCTCTCATTGAAAAGCTATTAAAAGAAAGCTAAAGGTCTCCTCCTACTTAACCTTTACTTATCTGTGCTAAGAGCTTACCGGCTACTCACTTTATGCATTAACATAATCCTTAGAGCTAATAGTTCTCTCAGTTAAGTGCTAAATTACTATACGATTGGTTATATATTTTGGTTCTGTAATTATGTTATGTTATATTATTACGTAACTATACAGAGTGTCTTTTTTGGCTATGGGATAGAAATCGATATGCTGGAATTACTTTAAGGTTAAAATTATTATCTATACTAATATATAAAGCGTAAGATTTTGTTTGTTTGTTTGAACGCGCTAATCTCAGGAACTAATGGTTCGAATTGAAAAATTATTGAATAGTATTATATATTAATAATGTAATATTCAATTTTTTTATTGAATAGACAATTTATCGAGGAAGACTTTAGGCTACATAACATCACACTGCGACCAATAGGAGCGAAGAAATAATGGAATAAGAAATCGACGGGGACGAAGTCGCGAGCAACGGCTAGTGTAATATAATAGCAATAGGAATTTAAGTAGAGATGTTTTCGGGACAGAGAGCAACAGTACAAGATGGTCGATTGGGCCAAATTTTGAAAAAGAGAAAGAAGAAAGAATATATGTTAAGGCAGAGAAGATAGAAAAGAATAATTAGTAGTGGACTACACGTCTACTTTCGTACAAATAGCAGAGACCCAGCTAAAGATTGATACTGTTTCTCTAAACGAAATCACACTCGTACAAGCCGGGCTCTACACCATACCATATCTTAAAAAAAACCTTCATATTTTAAAGAGACCGAGCGATGTTATGTTTTCTATAAATATAATACAGACGTAAATCGAACTTCTGCTAAATCACAGTACATAAAAACAAATTAATTAGACGATAAAATTTAATTAAACCATGAGTTTTATTCCCTTATCAAAAGCTAGCTATCTTAATGTAAGTCTGCTTGTGAATTGCTCTAAATCCAGTTCGCTAATGATAAATTAAAAATAATTAGTATGTTAAATGAACTTTAAACGCATTTATAGTTCAGGAAGCAATTGCGACCGGTTCCATAACCTTTACTATTTAATTGCCAAATAATTCCTTAATTATTGCGCACTTTAATGACTTAATATTGGTGTTGTCTACACTGTTGTAGTTTCTTAATGCATACGTAAATATATACAGTAACGGAAATTTATTTTTTGTTAATAGAACTAGTCATTTTGGGAACAGAATTGGACTAGAATTCTTATAGATATTCTTTACATTTCTTTCTGATAATTTTGAAATTTTTATTTAATTATTAATTTGTATTTTATTGTTATAGGTACGTACGAGGAATCGGCTTGTCGTAAGTCCAATGGGTGCATTGAGATTCCCGGACCACCTCAACAATTTATCAAAATCATCGATACCACATCAAAATTCAGCAACAATTGTTTCGTGTAGCATAAAAAAATCAAGATCTGCTTGTACCGAACGTATTTAAACTAAGCGACAATTACGTATTTAAAGTTGATGGCGTTTAACCTTCCCAATGTGAACCGAGCGCTATTGTCGCAATAGACGTTTGTCTGTCTTTATTATGTTAATTTCAATGTTACAACAAATTCAAGCCTTCATAAAGCGAAAACATCGTGTCTTAAGCGAGTCCATTTGTTTTATATATATGCTTACAAGTAGGTTCTCATTTCGTGCCAATCTATATACTTATATATAAATCTGAAGAGTTTGTTTGTTTGTTTGCTTGTTTGTTTGTTTGAACGCGATAATCTCAGGAACTACTGGTCCGAATTGAAAGATTATTTTTTTATTGAATAGACAATTTATCGAGGAAGGCTTTAGGCTACATAACATCACGCTGCGACTAATAGGAGTGAAGAAATAATGGAAAAACAAAACAACGGGGACGTAGTCGCGAGCAACAGCTAGTAAAAAATAAAGCCACGTTTTGTGTAATTTAAAATAATTACCTAAAATTGCACCTGTTTTAAAACTATTCTGATAGAAATATTTACACTTACTAGCTACTAGTGACTATGTAATTTCAAAAATTAAAACGATATAGAATAATGTTAACATGACCTTTAAAAATTCAGAATTTTCCAATACACCTAACAAAAACGGTATTACTTTAAACATAAATAACCTTTAAATCAATCAGTATTTTCAACTAACAGAAGCGGTACTTTTTAAGATAAAATGTAATATCGTATCTCTTTAGATTATTATGTAACAAGACAGTTAAAGTTTTATGCTAGGAGTTACTTAGGTTTACGCTATGTAATTTCAATACATGTAGTACATGGTTATTGGCACCGAAACGCGTATAACACGACGCGAGCAATGTCTGCCAGAAAAGGCGTCCGCTAACAATTGTGTTGTGTCGCCTGTCGTCGCCTGTCCTTATATATCGTTAAATAAAGGGTACAGTAAAGGGTAAAGCCATTTCCTGCTATTTGTATCAGCTATATTGAATAGCAGTGTCCCGCGGTTTTACCCGCGTTGTTCTCGTTCCCGGAATAATACCGGGATGAAAAATGTCCTATGTGTTAAACCAGGGTATATCCTATCGACACGCCAAATTTCAACTAAATCAGTGAAACCGCTTTTGCGTGAAATAATGACAAATATATATAGTCGGATAGAATTTAGAAAAACTAGGAAATGTTAAATTTTAACTATCTGTAGGAAAAATATTAAACTAAATAAGATGATTTTTACTGCAACGTTTATTTAGCACAATACGTTCTTCAATTTAAACAAATGTATACAAGCGTAAACCATTCAGAAAATATTAATTTGAAAATCATATGTAGGTACTTATCATTAAATAAGTTATAGTTTTAATTATAAGGTTTAAACAATATGTTAGCAAAGTTTATGTCTGGCTCGCCACAGGAATAGGAACGAATTTAGCTTGCTAGACTTAACTATTATTTAATTGCAAGTTAAATAAAATTATAACTATTAAAAATTTCCATAAGCTTATATTGAGCTCTCCCAAGCAAACCCTCAGTTATATTAGAACTTCGTTGTTACCAGTACCTATCTGGTCGAATATTAATGAACATATTCAAAGCCACACAGGTTGGCGAGTATCGCAATCTGTTCCGATACAGAAACTGGATTAACGGCTTGTTATGATGGGAGATAGTGTCGGGACCACATGCATTAGTTTAGCCAATGACGGGAATGTATGGGGATATCCACTGGTTGCGATGTTGAACCATTTTGAGAAACATTCTATGATAATAGGAAATTCTTTAATACATTCTTAGAATTTTTATAACTTTACTCTTATAGTAAGTAAACTTTGATTAAACAACAATTTGATCTAGTTGAAATTATTCTCTCTAGATGATATAATGTTCATGTATATAATTTATATGGTATTAAACCTATTTATTGGTATTGTGTTGTAAAAGATTTTAAATAACACTAAAAATACTACTGAGAAAACAAAGTTTTAACGTTAAAATCAAAACATTAAAATACCAACACACATAACAAAAACTGCTTGATTTTTATACAAAGTAAAATTGCTATTGTAAATGTGCATATTTAAAACCGAATATAGTAAAATATTTTATCATTCAACATACAATTTTCACTAATTCAATTACAATTAAAGCTTATTACATAGGTTACCGGTAAAAACCCATATAACTTGCATTTGTTAAATCTTATAAAAACATAGTCGTTTAAATTTCCACCTACACTCTAAGACCACATTATCAAACACCAGGTGGTCATATTAAAGCTTCGATGGTCTTTAGTTATGTACATGTTAAGCCCTTTAAAGCCTCTTGAAATCAATGCAATTTAGTAGATGTTAGATTGATTGAATGTGGTGGGAATTGAACTAGCTGTGCCCTGCGATTTCGCCTGTGTATCCAAGCTTTATGTTAAATAGTTTCTGTCGAACCAGGATAGCAAAGCGTTAAAATGGCCAGGAATTTTTCAAATCCATGTAGTATTTAGATGTTTAAATAATATTGATACTGTTTTCTATTAAAGAAAACTCCTTTTTGTCATACTTGCTACTCGTACTAATATGAAGTGTTTCTTTTTGCTTAAATTAGCAAACGAAGCTATACGAAAGTTGCTATCTATTTATAGCTATACAATATAATATCCCGTAGTGATAATTGAATAGAAATGATGATGAATGCGGCGTGGACATCACATTAATTCTAACATCTTAATTGGCTCATTATAACTGTTCGCTCAAACGCGTGTCATATTAAATATTCTAATCGTTATTGGTAGTATTTTAATAAGCATTTAATGTAAAGATACTTAGGTGATGTATTGAGACAGTTTAATAGCATTTTTGTATTAAAATTTTAACGTAAATTTATTTACTTACATAGATATTTAATGTAAAAGAAAAAACTTTTAATAATATAATTGAAATAAAGAGGATTAATTCAAAATACAACATACTTTACACAATTTAAATTATATTTCGTGACACGTAACCAACAGATCAACCAACCTTACTACCTGAATAGTGTAAGGTACAGATTGCCTGTGAACGCTCGCAAGTCGGTCTAGGAAAAGAATTTGTACCTACCTAGATATAAATTAAATATCTCATATAATATTTAAATCAAAATTTAAGATTGTATTAAATTATTAAATTAAGAGTGGAAAGTCATATCTATACATTAATTGTTATGGTTTATTTATGTAATTTTTATTTTATTTTATTAAAAAAAATAAAATTGAAAACTAAAAAGTATTCATAAAAACAAAACTCATTTAAAAACACAGAACAAGCAACAAAACCCTAGCCACTAATAATAACCAAAAAGAAAGAAAAAGAGTCATTTGAAAATAGAACTCCGTTACTGCTACCTGGCTCCGGCTGTGATAATGCGAGGTCGTCAGTTCGCGCCCGCAGGTCGGCACGGACGCACGTCTCGCGTCTGACCTCCAGTGACCTTTCGATTCGTGACTTGTGATTTGTGTATCCATTTGAACTTTGAAACCTTTATCTATCAATTTAATTTATTTACCAGAATTTTTTGAGTGACTAAAACATTTAATTTAATAACGTGTGGTGAACTTTTTCGGACTATATTGTTGGGAATGAAACTGTAGTTTGTATGTAATGTATCTCAAAATGTATATAAATTCGGAAAGATTCTACCAGCAGCCGGAGGATCAGCCACTCAAGGATGAGAGGTGCTACTCTGATTTTGAAGAAGAGTTTGATGATCGTGAGTAATTTATTATTTTGAATTTTAATATTTTGAATTAATTAACCTTTGAACAAACGATATTTATAAAAGCATTAAAGGTAAAAACAATTACCGTGACAATGAGATAATTATAAGAATAAAATAAATATGTATTATTTAAAAGGTTTATAGTATTATATTTTTGTGATAGTACAAGACGAAACCTAAACTCCATATTATATGTGCCGTCGGCGTTAGATCCTATTTAAATTTGATACGTTTTATATCGTAAAGCTAATATTTATGCAACTCAACTATTTATATATTTAAAACCGGGCGTACTTATAAATAAAATCGACAACAAATTATCCCGGACCGATAATGAAAGCGCGTTGATGTCTTTTGCGTAGGGAGCAACTTACTATATTTTAGGTATAATTGTTTGTTTTCTCTTCAATATCTAGTTTAATGATAATAATTCCATTATACAACAAAGGAATATATTCAGGTTCAAGTTAAAGGATTAATGAAAAATATGGTTTCCTTCACTTGTTTCCCTTTAAACAAGACCAGGATTACTATACTTACATCCGGAATAAGGAACCTCTTGTAGCAAAAGTAGAAGTTATTTTTTACTACATTCATTAATTAAATTAAAAAAAATACTTCACATATTATTAATTTTAAACACTATTGCGAGTAAAATATCTCTCCTGTTACTCGAATTAATTTCATTACAAAACTTCTTAGTTTAAGAAGATGATTAGAATAAAAGATGATTATATTTACTGATGATAAGATGTAAAAACTATATCCAATAAATATTAGTCATTGACTTTGCAAAAACTAAGGTCTAGGGCAATTTTAACGCATGAATTCTTAAATAGACTGAAGGTATAGATTTTGCTTTGTTTCCCTCTAAAATATTAGCTTTAAGAATATTTTGACTGATCCGACATATAGATTCTGACTAATTAAACAAAATAAGATCGCAACGGATACGAAATAATAATAATTATTTGTATTTTAGGTGTTCTTTATCCACTAGAGTGAGTAAAGCCTAATTTCTCATTCCATTTTTATTTATAAACATACTATATTTATCTTTAAAAGAAGGTACATAGTACATTTGTAAATTATTCGGCTTGTTATATAATTTATACAAGTAAGGTATTGGCATATAGTAAAATCTAAGTAGTAAACCATATAGGTATACATCCCAGCGTAAACCGAAACATTTCTGTACCAACAAATATTCAGCAACGAGAAATCGGAACAAATAAAAGTACAACCGTCCGAGCAGGTAATTAAAAAAGGTTTTAATACCGGCCACCGTTACTTTTACATTCACCTCAGGTAACCTCAAGGAATATACAAAAAGGACCAAATTACTTGTTAATAAGCCGGCAAGGTACTTAGTGAGGATTAAGGGAAAAAGTCTCGGTTGGCAGGCAGTTTCTAACCGACTTTAAATAGATGATAGTTACCGATATTGTAGAAAATATTATCATTCTTTTTCATAGTCGATTACGTTAGAAATTTATTATAATATAGGTCCGTAATATTCTTTCATTTTTAATTACTTAAGTCTATTAATATTTTAAAACGATGCAAGCTACTTGTGTTAGAATAGAGGTAATTCCTTTATAAATTTTAATTTTTAGATAAAGCAAGCTAAAAATGTATTATTATTTTATTATAACGCTATTGGTCTAGGCTATTGACTATTTAAACAGTACACTACACCCATCTTGTCCCTAACACTTTCTTAAATAAAGAAGCCAGAGTAATAAAAAATTTAATTATTATCTCAGCTTTCACCTCGCAATAAATGTTATCGTTTTGCTCTTTTATAGGGCGTCAAAAAGTTAATTATAGCAAGTTTCCACGTTACGCAATACATGAGGTTAGGTTCCATTACTTCTGTAGGTGCGACTTTAGGCTACATTGTTAATTGTGTTTTCTTCGTATTATGTAAGTTTCAATTTGGTTATGAACCAATGACGGTTAAAAATATTAAGTGTATAGTAGGTTTATAAAATGAGTAAATTTATAACTTTCTTTAAAATTAATTTGTCTTCTTTAGTAGGTATATTAACTAAGTTCGTTAAATGTTTCATGGAATATCATTAAAAACATCCCTATCAAAGCTGCTTCTTACTTTTTAAAGTATTAAATTTTACGTAATCGTTTCCAATTCCCTTCTTTATATAATATATCAATATGATCCTTTATACTTATCATTGTATGAATGTATACTTTTTGCAAATTGTAGTACAGCCACAAATCGTAACTACATGTTACCATTTTAAAATCCGTAAAAACATATAATTACAGCTTCCCTTCTATAAAATTAACATTCATTTATCGTTTAAACATTTACAAGTGAACAAACACGCAAAACGTAAGTACACATCCCGTAATAGCACAATACTAGCAAACAAAAACCCACCCTTATCTCTAATTTCGCTCTCCTGTGAACACGTAAGCTTTACTTTCCCGAACAGTCAATTAAAATTGAACCATATTTCAATGCTATTAAGTCATAATTTAGATTATATAATTTGTTACGTTGCGATTTCAACTTTATTGTAATAGAAATAGAGTATTACTTAGCTTGCAGGTTTTAGAATATTCAGAAGGGTATTTGCAGAAAATTAAAACCCCCAGTAATTCTGGGAAAGGACAGTCATTTACCTGACCAGAAAAAAGGCAGGTAAATTTGACCTGTTAGTTTTTTGAAAGGGCAGGAAATAGACACAATACAATTGGTCGCTCTTTGTACTCGGGTTTCGGTAAATAGGTGTCGAAGTGCATTGAAATATGTTCACGTCACATTCGCAAAGAATATAGGAATAAATATCTATAGTTAGTACGTATTCATTGTTTCAGTAAAGTGCCTATTATTTTCAAAATAATTTACTTGCCGCCCCCCATGCGGTTTATCCGCATTTTTGGGTGTCTTTAAACCCTCCTCGTCAATTATTCTATCTGATAAAAAAACCGCATGAAAATTGATCGCGTAGATATAAAGATCTTAGACACAAGAAAGCGACTTT
>DWAJ01003219.1:0-15303 GCA_018238005.1 Eurema mandarina
CTCCGTCCGCGTTGACTTTCATAAAAAAATATTCTCCTGGAAACTGGATAAAAAGTATCCTTTGTCCTTCTCCTGGTTCTAAACTACCTCCCTGCCAATTTTCAGCTAAATCGGTTCAGCCGTTCTTAAGTAATAAGTGAAGTAACTAACACGACTTTCTTTTATATATATAAATAGATGTCACTATACATTGATAATAATAATTATATTTCTTTTGGTGCAGTTGGTGTCAAATTTGTTAGTAGTTACGTAATATAAAATGTTACTAAACTATCGAGCAATGTATTGCGAACAAAATTTCCTATACATTATAAATTATATCATTAATTTTTTACCATTCCTTCAGTCCTAACGGTAAGACTTATTTCAAGTTCAGTTCAAACGAATTGTAGCAAGCAGTAATACGGCACAATTCGATGGGCTGCAGTTAGTTTTATAGCCACATATATTATGCAGGAACTCAGTAGAGAATGCGAATAAAGTTCCCCGACCAAGTTCAGTAACGCCAAGAGACGCGCTTTTAGTGCTTAATTTATGATAACCGTTCGAATTGAATTCAGATTCTTCGGTTTACTTCTAGAATGTTCTATCGAAGATTGTCTGTACCACGTGTACGTAAACAGAACTCAAATTAACTATATAGAATATCGTCGTACATTGCTGGTTTTGTTTGCTGGGCGTGTGACATTGAATCCTTATAACTCAGCAATGAATAGGTACATGTAATGTATTGTACTGTTAATACATATATATAGCATGCAGGAACAGATCGGAGAATGGGAATAAAGTTCCCAGACCAAGTTCAGTATCGCCAAGACACGCGCTTTTAGTCGCCTCGCCTTGCTAAATTTATGATAACATTTTATGATTCGAATTGAATTCAGATTCTTCGGTTTACTTCTAGAATGTTCTATCGAAGATTGTCTGTACCACGTGTACGTCAACAGAACTCAAACTAACTATATAGATTATCGTCGTACATTGCTGGTTTTGTTTGATTTGCGTGTGACATTGAATCTTTATAACTTAGTAATGAATACATGCAATTTTGTTTCTACTACAGAAAATTTTATGTCATAGTAGATTACCGTCCTTTTAAAAAGATGAACGCTCTCATTGAAGCTTCCCAAGTCTTTATAAAACAGTAAAACTTTAGAGTTTATTAAAAACGGAGTTAATCAGTGTTATTTTGAAAAGTTATCGATAACAATTTAAACATCATAGAATTACAAACAAGATGGTAGTGATTAATGATCTTAGATTGGTAACGCTGCGCTGTGATATAGGAAGATAATTACACATGATTATAAAACCTTAGATAGTTTATAATTTCGCGGGATTGCTTATAATCTTTAGTTATTTAATTATAAGTGACTTGTTTAACTTGATACTATTTGTATGTATATGTACTGTATATATATACTTAAGTTTATTTTTTATTTTTTAGTAAATACTAAGCGATATCATTTCAAAATTAAGACAGTTCCAATCTCATCGAATATTTTGTAGTATATTGATAGGTATTTTAAATTGATGGCGACATGTGTACGTTAATACTAAATACAGTCTGTATATGAACCTGAGTAATTTTTAATCTTCTAACTTTAAGAATGTTATTTTTTTTAAATAATAATAACACAGAGCGTTTTTAACACGTCGCCATTTGTTCTACGCCAAGTAGAGCTTGTTTTATGAAGACTACATGAACCTTTCTCTCTTTCTATCATTTCATATCATCATAATATAGTTGCTTACGTGTGCGCGGGCGGCGAGAGGAAACGGGAGGCGTAGCTAGTACGGGCGTCATCAGAGTCGCGAGCAAGATTGCTTTGATTGATGATCTCAGATCGTTAGCGCTGTGATGTGTGTGAGATAATGACACATAATTAAGCAGAGTCAGTTATAGAACAATGTATGTTTGATATTATTGTTATATTTGTACTAGTTATGCTCCTCTATCGAATAAATTTAAATCAAAAATTCGATCAAATTTCAGTCGAAATTAGTCACGAACTTTGAGTATCAGAAAGGTCTAGTGTAATATCTAGGACCCCTTAAAATAATTTTTAATTCTGAATGAAATAAATAAAGTGAAAATCAGGACTAACTTTTGTACTTTAATTATGAATCTATTTTTATTCGCCTATACTAGTAAAAAAGCTGTAGTATGATACAACATATATTATGCCAACGAAAAACAAGTAAACATCAATAATTTATTTATAGTGAAAACGGAGTCGAACAACCGGCAAATTCAGGCCTAAAAGCTATAAAAATTTCACCGGATAGTTTAATAGTCTCGCAATATATATCAGAGATGTTGCGGATATTATCCGAAATGTGTTTTAATATCCGGATACGAATATTTCTTTGCTGGTTTGGATTATTTCTTTGAGAATAAGTTTTTATGCCAGTACAAGCAATTTACTATCGAAATATCAAACACTTCTATAATCCGATTACTAGATAATTCAGGAAAAAAATTGTCCTGTAGATTAAAAGTTTTATTTAGAACTTTACTATAGCAAACTTTCCTGTAAATCCACAACATTTTCATTTGATAATAAGGTTCACTAAAAGGAACTCTCTTAAACACTATTTTTTACTTTTACAACGTGAACTGGCCGAACATTCGAACCAAACGGATACATCCGGATATTTATTTCGGACATCCGATAGTTCAGTTTTCACATACGGATATCTAACATCCCTGATAATATCCTGGATTCGTATTGCGTGCTCAGCATACCTCTATTGGTGAAAGAATTTTTATATACAATAACACTTGGAATTCCAATGTTTTCTCTTTTATTATTTACTGGCTACAAACCACGGTTTCACCTGCCCGACTAAAAATTCCTTTAGGACATTTAAGCTATTGTATTTAGATAGTAGTGGCGAGTTGTTTAAAATATATTGCTCTTCTTTTTAATTCTATTGTTTCATGGTTTACACCCTTAATAGATAGCATTTACTTATTTGGAATATAGGTAGTTTATTGTATGTTTTTTTTTTTCGTTTTTTATAGCATAGGGGGCAAACGAGCAGGCTTACCTGATGGTAAGTGGTCATCGCCGCCCATGAACACTCGCAGAGCTTGACAACTCTGGAGTAAGTTGCCGACCTTTTAAAAATATGTTCGCTCTCTTCTTGAAGCACCCCAAGTCGTCATTTATCGGAAATACCGCATGAGAAAGCTGATTCCACAAAGTGGTGGTACGTGGCAAAAAGTTCCTTTTAAATCGCACTGTGGTTGACTGCCAGCTGTCAAGGTGGTGCGGATGGTATTTGTTTTTAACATTTTATATGAGAAAGATGACGTATCTCGGCTAAAATTTGACATGCCGGTTTATTAGACCCACGATAAACATTATTTATGTATATTATTTTTATCTCGGTGTTACTACGATAATAGATATTAGAAACACGTAAAAATACGTAAAACCGAAGACCATGCGGGGTTAGTATAAAACATTCTTATCATTTAAAACTAAAATATCTTTTCCCTTTATTTATCTATCCATGGGGGAGATGGTTATTCTGAAGTGTTATTTTAATGTAGAATTTGTGGGTCGCGTGGCTATTATTGCTTGGGATCGCTCTCTTTGATTCAATTAAAACGGTGACATTTTGTTTATTATGGGAACGATTTAGGTAATTATAATTATATTAAATTAATTTACGGTGAGACTTTAAAATAGCTTTGTTAGGGACAGATAGAAAGGATGATAAATAACGCAATGGTTTCCGGTATTTTGTGCTTTATGAGGACAATTTAAAAGATTAATTTTATTGATATTTTATTGAATTATATAGAGGCTGTAGAATGCATTTTTTGTAATGTGAACGTATTGATAGTAATTTTAATCAAATTAAGAACGACACTAGAGTCCAAAATAGGGAGAGGAAATAAGAATACAAAGAGAGCGATATATTTTACTTCTTGTTCTCTTTCTCTTCTATTTTTCTATCTCTTTCTGTATCAATATACTTTAGTACTCGACTGTACATTTACCAAGTATAAATGGTAATAAGCCTTGGAGTTGTTTTATTAAATAAGTTTTAAATGAATACAATTTTAAGATATCGTAAATATAATATGCGATGTATTTAAGTGTATTCGTCTAGACATTTCGTTTTGTTCAAGTTAGTAAATACGACGAAGAAAACAAGTAGGTAGCTTCATATAAGACTTGATAGAAATAAAATAGTCCGATAGAATAAACTGTTTGATTATAGGTAATACCATTAGTATTTATTTATTATTATTATTGTTATATTAAGTTTATGTGACGGTATATCAATTTTTCCATATTTATAGGGTAAATTTCTTATAGCAGGCAGCATTATAAGTGGGTTTGTGTGATTATAAGAACGTGCTGTTACACATACATATATACTGTTTTGGAATTTGGCTTCACTTACGGCCGACCGATTATTATTAAGTTAATATCAGCCTATGCGTTATATATTATTCCTATAAATGGAAAAGTGTGTCTCTCTGTGTGTATGTTTGTCTTTCCTTCGGCAAAACGGCTGGACCGATTTATTTAAAATTTGGTATGTAGATAGATGATACCCTGGATTATAATATAGGATATTTTTTATCTCGGTTTTGCCCCGGGAACGGGGATTACGCGGGTAAAACCGCGGGGAGCGGGAGTTATCTTAAAAAAAATGTCTACCGCAATCCTTAAATCAAAGAATCCGTATCTGTATTAAATTTATCTCCCCTGATATGGTAAATAGTTGAATCTCAGAGTGTTTTATTATTGCGATTCCGTTTTAAGTGTCTATAAATTTATATTGTTATTTGTAGGGGATGTTTGCTAGGGCTGCGGGGCTGGGCAAATAGTTCACACTTAGGGGTGGTTAGTTAGGGGTAGAATAAGAGTAGATATTTTTATTTTAATATTTCATAATGTTAAACAACGTTTTGTTTTTGGAGTCGTTAAGTTATAAGATATTAAGAACAATGAATAGAGTGAATGTTATTATTATTAATATCAGTTGGTAATATTTAACATGAAAGTTTGCGTTAGGAAGTTTGTATATGTGGTTCTTTTAATGTATAATATCCAAATATTATACATTAAAACTACAGAATAAATTTGGTTTTCATGCAATAAACTACTACTAGTGTTGAAACTTAGGATAGGTTGAGACCTTAAGGGACGCCAGGAAAACTCGCGAGTCACACATAGTTTGTCTGATATTTTTGGCTTCCAAAATATTATTATGTTGTTTATCTAGTTTTATTGAGTAATCAACTATTTTCCCGGGGTCCAAATATAATTAAAAAATTAAACTATTATAGCATCAATTCCCTATTTAATATTTAAAATGTAATATCTGACAAACAATATCGTATCTGAAAACTGAAAATTTGTATTAGATTAAAGAAAGCACTTATTGAAACGTGTTCCAAAAACGGTTATTATTTAAGATCAATTTTTATCAATTACATTTCAGAAAAACTACGCTTGTCCTAATTCATAGATAGGTTCCCACTACATATAACACTGCCAATTGGTACTACACACAATTATAAAAAACGTATGCAATAGCCTAGTATTAAATAAATAACATAATAATGAATAAATATTTTCAGGACATTTATACACAGCGCCCTCCAGTTCCAAGCTAAGCAGAATCTTGTGTAATGGCAACTAGATAACGGAATAAATTACTTAAACATACTTTTCTTTTGTAAATACACACATACAATACATAGCATCACCCAGAACTCAGAAAAATACAAATGTAAATTACAAATTTATTTTTCCGGTGTGGGCATCGAACCCACGACCCTTCGCGCAGAAAGCAGTTGTGCTACCACTGCGCCAAGCGGTCGTCAATTTTCCCTCATCTCGCCCATCACACAATCAATTTTAAAATTACCAAGCAGACAATTGGCATACACAGCAATCGAGCATAAAATTCGATACGTTATTATCACGGCCCAGTAATTGTCCCATTAAATCGATTCACACGATTCTCACACCTATCCCCATACACTTAATGGTCATTAACTCGTAAAATTCACCAAAACTAAGGTATATATTTGTCAGTAAAGCTTCTGTGGTTCGTTAATTAATTTCATGCTTTAGCTGGTTATTATGTTGTTAATGTAATTAAACATAGTATTAACTTAATTGGTGTAATGTTACTTGCGTTGCGTGGGTGTTTTTGAGTTTCGTTCATAGTTCTCAATCGCGCTTATGATATTTTTTCCAGATCCAATATATAGGTATATATACTTCCTTTAGATGTCTTACCTAGCGGCTAATAAGTATGTCAACCTGGTCTCGGATACTCTACTTTTGATAAAATTCAGAATTCACGTGTCTTTTTCTTCTATTTAAACTTTTAGTACCAACAAAATATAAACAGGAGAGGAAAATTAGAAAATAATCAGTATTAAAAATACATAAACAAACTACCTGATGACCTTGAAGACCTGAATCGATTTCCACCAAACATAGCTAAAAACACTCGTCCGTTATACCTTTCAAACAAAAAACCGCATTAAAATCGGATCATCCGTTTGGGAGCTCCGTTGCCTTAGATAGACAGATACACACACTGACACATACAGACATGTCAATCTTATATAAATATTTCACTTAGGTACTTGTTTTATTGTAAAGCATTGTGTAATCTAATCCATTTGTGTTTTTTCAGGTAAATACGTGAAATGGAATAATGCAAGACTCAGGAGTAAGATTTCTAAAAACTTTATCATGTTAAGATTAGGACCAGTTGCATATCAGCTTGTTTCCTTTCTTAGAATTTCTACCCTCTCAATTCTGAATACCGCATTAGAATTACAAGATTTTTCACAAGTTGCTAGTCGTACAAGATTTTTATATATAATCATTTAAAATTTTCCACATTTATAGGGTAAATTTCTTATAGCAGGCAGCATTATAAGTGGGTTTGTGTGCGTGTCATAGAGTATAAGAACGTGCTGTTAATACTTACATATACACAGTTTTGGCTTCACTTACGGCCGACCGATTATATAATGTAAAGTTTCTGTGTTTGTTAAATTGTAAGGGGTAATCTCGGGATCTACTGAACCGATTTTAAAAATTCTTTCAACAATAGAAAGCCACATTATTGCTGAGTGTCATAGGCTATATAAAAATCCGAAAAGGATAATAAACATTATGCCCAACTATACTTATTATTTAAAAAACAAAGATTTTTTTATTTTAAACTTCTTCGTGCTTTGACGAGCAAGTATCGCAAACGTTATTTGAGCCAAAAATATTTACGACTACCACTAAACTTTGTGTTTTTATATTTGAAAAGTTTCACATTAAGCTTGTTTGTGAAAATGCGAACGTTTTTTATAGAAGTGTTTTAAATAACTTATTACTGCTGTCGTTTTTGTAATTACGTTTTTTACGAATTCTATTTGACATTAATATTTCTCATTAAACGTTAATTTCAATGTTTTCTTAATGGACATGAGACATTAATATAAAAAATAAATGAAAGTGCGTTTGTATAATTTTACGTACTACTGATCTAATCCTTGAATGCGTTGGCTTAAATAAAATGATGAAAGAAATTTTTTTTGATATGTCCCAGTTGTTGATGGCCGAAGATGAGCACTTTCCATGGGGTAGCTCGCTCTTATTTTATAACATTAAACTGACCTTTGGCTCATACGTCTTACATTTAACTACCGCTTAAACTAATTATCACCTAAATGCATAGAAAAGAAAAAATCATATATTCGAAACTAGCAAATGATATACCTGGGTCCATAGACATATAACGTATAGAGTGATATTCCCTTTATAATTGGTCTGCCGTAAGTGAAGCCAAAACAGCATATTATTCAGCCCTCCGATAATGTTGCTGCTATAATAAATTTGCTCTATAAATGTTGAAAAATATAAATCTCCGAGAAACATACGAGTTTTGATGCAATACACTTTTGCGATGATCTATGTAGTGAGACAAATTAGTCTAGGTTGAAATGGCTTCACTTCGCGTGCTCATATATCAGTTCTAGTTGTTATTATTCTATGCCCGGGTCCAATAAGGGACAACGTGCGAGCAATTTGTCCGGATTAAGAATTTACGACGTATCCCAGTCGGATAAAAAGTATAAAGCCGAATTGGGTTCTTTGCTATCATTTGCGGCATCTGAATGCTCAATAATCCCTCCAAATACCTCCTCTGCTTCTGACTCTGATAAAGGTTTAATTATAACGTCCGAAACTTCTATATGCAAATGAAACTTACCGTGTAAAGTTTATTTGGCTTGTTAAATAATACTTAAACATTAATACATAAACATTTTATTAATTCTATTAAAACATAAATGGGAGTTATATTAGTATTTATAACAATAGTTAAATATAACCCTACCAAATGTGATAGGTATATCACGTAGTACGTAACTATGGTAGTAGGAAATCATATAATATATTTTTATATATTATTGTTATTATTCATTATATTAAACACTTAAGTTTGTTGGAAAACTTGCAACTTGAGAACGGCATTATTAGATTTATCCGTCTGCTATACTCAAAATATTTATTATATTAAAGTATTGAAAACCCCAAAGTTTTATGCCAATCAAACAGTTTTTAGTTCAGTTTGTTAATATTAAAATACAAAACGTATAATTCCTGACCGTCCAACGTTCTTTGTCCCCGATGTTCCCAAAGATACGGCAGGACTGGAATGGAATGTGACGGACGAATTAAACATGTAATTGGGGATGAATGGGGATTGTTACAGATAAATGAGAGGGCAGTAATTGGGTCTTAGCGTTTCGACCGTCGGGGAATCTTTATCAATTACGTAATGTATAGTACGCGTCACGAAGCTTTAGCGCTGAACGAAACCTGCGCAGAAGTCAAAATTAAGGTATCGAGGTAGGGGCGCGTGATCGTCGGGTCGACAACCAATCGACGCTCGCGCGAGCGTCGATTGGTTGTCCCAGTCGTGTTGTCTTTCTCGCACCAATACGTGAATTGCGAGCGCGATTCTACCGATGCGCAGCTATTCTCGTCCAGCGCTAAACATAAATGACGCGCACTATAATAGTTGTTTGTTTTATGTATTAACTAGCTGTTGCCCGCGACACTTTCCGCGTCGACTTTCATATAAACTTTACCCCTTTTTAACCCTTTTTTCCAGTTTAAAAGTAGCCTATGTTCTTTCTCAGGCTCTAGACCATCAGTGTACCAAATTTCGTTCTAATCGGTTCAGTAGTTATAGCGTGATGAAAGGTCAGGCAGACAGACAGAGTTACTTTCGCATTTATAATATTAGTATGAATAGTTTGGATGAGTAGGTAAGTGTCGCTTTAAGGGTATTTGGAGATGCGTTTTTAGTTAAGTTAGTCTGTGCAAAAGTCGAAGATGTGTTAAGGGAAAACTGGCATAGAATTTTTTTTTTTTAGTTTCGATTAAGTTGTGAAGGAATCGTAATAAAATTGCATTTTTTCACTTATGTATTTAATTGATTTTTTAAAAGTTGAAAGACAATACAATAGATATAACAGGCTTTCTATGAGAGAGAGACAGAGAAACACATGCACGCTGCACGAATTACAACTACAGCAAAAGTGTCTTTATAACTGTTGGTCTTAATGTTTTTCTTCGAGCCCCATTTCGCGAAGAGGAACTCTGTTACAAAGAAGATGAGATATGTTGGTTAGGTATTTTAATAAAGATGGACGCAACCTATATGTGGAACAAAAGAAACGATTAACCAGTTGAACGACTGGCAGACCAGCAGTTTCTTTAATATTATAATATTTTTTAAGATAAAAATATAATCAATAGTTCTATTAGTATTATAGTTATAGACTTGATAAGAGGGCTATATCTATAATACTTATAATACTATTGATTATTAAAGATCGCTTTACAAACATCAACGAATGAAATCGCGGAAAAGAAGCTCTTTAAACTAAGACAAAACATGTTTAACAAAAAAGAAAAAGCACATGACACCGGCGTTATTTATAAACGAGAAGTTTCCGACAAATCTGTTCTTAAACTTTTTGTAATTGCACTGCTTTTAACCTTAAAAAGATAACATTGCGAACTTTACTACTGGAAATTTCCTATTTTTATTTGTAATCGTATGTATCCTACTAATATTATAAATGTGATTATGAGAATGTACCTATGTATGGATGTATGTTTGTTATTCTTTCATGCAAAAACGATTGGAGCGATTTGCTTGAAATTTGCTATAGGCGATAACCTGTTTAAGCACATAGGATATCTTATATCCCGGTATTGCCCGGGGAACGGGAATTACGCGGTAAATCGGTGGGGCACAGCGAGTGTAAGATAGTTTTTGTTGAATGTAGGGAACAAATGAGCAGGCGAGCCTGATGGAAAGTGGTCATCATCGCCAATGAACAGTCCTGGAGCTTAACATCTCTAAAATGGCTAGATTTTAAAGACACACACTCTCTTCTTGAAGTACCCCAAGTCGTATTGCATCGGATACTGCGAGAAAGCTGATTCCACAAGGTAGTTCATAGCAAAGAGATTCTTTTAGACACTTTCATAGGATTATATGTATTTAATCTAACTTAATAAAGAAGTATTATTATTTTATTATTATTATTACTGTTAGTTATACTGGACTACTTATTACGTAAAAAAAAGAGAACAGACCTTTTCAAATGAAAATACCACGTTATACCGTTCGTATAATTTTATTGATATAATTGAGTGAACATTACTTTGATACAAAATATACATGAAAGAGTTGACGAGATAAAATAGTATTTGAGATTTCCATCACGTGTCACGTTGCCGCAGTTCAACCATCGGATAAACTTCAAAGCTCGTATCTTTTGATTTATTATATATCAAAACGTTCCTTGAAATTACGGAACATGAGTTCAAATAATGTTAATATAATAACAGTAGGTTTTGATTTGAAACGAATAAATGTGATTATGTAGTTATAGTACGCGTCACGAATCTTTAGCGCTGAACGAAACCTGCGCAGAAGTCAAAAATAAGTTATCGAGGTAGCGGCGCGGCGCGCGGGGCGCGTGATCGTCGGGTGCGCGACGGTTGATTGGTTGTCCCAGTCCTGTTGTCTTTCTCCCACCAATACGTTAATTACGAGCCCGATTCTACCGATGGGCAGCTATTCTCGTCAATAGCTAAACGTAAATAAAATAATTTTTAACAAAAAATAAACCGACTTCAAACTAAAAAGCAAAAAATAGTTAAAAAATAGTTACTTTGTAATTTCGGTTTGTTGTAGCATTTACTTGGTACCGACTTCTAAATTATAAAATAACTATTAAATCATTTCGATATACTAAATGAAAATGCGTATTACCTTCGTGGGAAGCAAATTTATTTTTTGCTTTTTAGTTTGAAGTCGGTTTTTTTTTGTTAAATTATTTTATTTTACAATTTTAAGTGGTGGATCGATCAATGATGCTTCTCGAATGAATAAACGCCGGTTACTTGAGTCGTAAAGTGGTTGTCCTTTGGGAAATGCTGTAATTTGTTGAGGAATTCCCTCAATTGTCTCTGGTCTCCATCATCAGATTTACTACAAACCTTCATTATAACTCATACGGGTGCAAAGCTTTGATCGAAACAAATGAATTAAGTCCAAACACAAAGTAGCTACTGTATACCGTTGAGGAGTTCTTTACGCTTTCCCACGTCTTCAGCATCAGACCCCTTATGGTAGTCACAACCCATCTAGATGTAAAGTCCTTATCAATACAAAATAATCAAGCCCAAATAAAAGGTAGCTACTGTAAATCGTTGAGGATTTCCCTCGACTGTACCTTGGCTCCATCATCAGACCTACTCCAGACTATTAAAATTAAAGTATTTCCATAAGATACTTATTGAAAAACTTATAAACGCACTAGTCGCCCATACAATTTTTGAAAGTTCCCCTCGATTTCTCTAGTTTCCCATCATCAGATCCTGACTTCCTTAAAATGGGACCACCTCTTAGACATCCTCTTTCCAGACCTCCTCCTTTATTGAAGTCGGTTAATGACGCGTACTATAATTAAAGGTCCCTCTATATTATTTAATTTTGTTTTCCGATTTTTTTTATTTTTATTGTCAGACAATGGAAAATTGATGATTTGGATATTTTGTTATCCTTATGCATAGACATATAACATCCTTATGGATATAATTATATTATATTGTAAGGGTTTTCAGTTAAAATATACATACGGCCATGGTGCTACTGTTATTTCTTTTGCTTGCCTGAACACATCTGAAATATGTCTGAATTCCTTTTGTCGTTAATAAACTGAAATTTAACTTAGGTAAATATTATTAGGTGAATTAAAATAAAAGCTATGTACCTTTCTACAAAACTAACATGACATTTAGATGAATGTGCAAGTAATCCAAGCTTTTGTATGTTTTCGTATTTTACTACAATTTTTGCTTGACTATGGCTCAAAACTGAATTCCATTTCCATTCAGGTTACTATTAATCACACATTCAAGTCTTGATAAAAAGAAGGCCAAAAGTAAAACTAGGATGCTGCAACAATTGATTTAAAAAAAATTGTATTGGTTTTTCATAGATAAAGTTATATCAAATTTCAGCTAATTCTTTTCCTAAGAAATGTAATTGCGAGCAGTCCAAACTTATTTTAACAATGATATGAGTTTTAAAAATCAAAAATGATTTGGAATTAATTTCTATAATTTAATTGTGTAAAAACAATTTTCATATACAATGTAAGCTAATATAGATTTATTCTATATTGCTTACATTTAGTACACTGACACACCAATACTTATTAATAAGATATACACATCACTATCACTTAAACTGTATGGATCTGTATCTTAACACTGTTATCAATAATTAAAACTTGTTTCCTATTTCCTTAATAACGGCGCATTCCTGGTGGTCCACGAGGACCTCCTCTTCCCATGCCAGGTGGCGCTCCCATCATGCCAGGTGGTGGTCCTCCCATCATTGGGCCTCCTCTCATTTGTGGAGGAGCTGACATTTGACCTCTGCCTCCTGGAGCCATATGTTGCTGTGATGGTCCACCAACACCTCTAGCAGGCCCTTGAAGCCCTGGTGGAGGACCACCAAAACCGGCACCACGACCTGCAGCTCGTGCAGCTCCAGGTCCCCCTATTGCGCCTGGCAAAGGTACGCGAGGTAATCCTTCTTCAGGCGGCGGAGGACCTTCAATAGTCAATGAAACAATATTTTCACCTCGGAGCAATACAAAACCTAGGGTACGCTTTTCTTCCCTGTCTGCTGTTTTACTATTCTTGGATTTAATTTTTCTAAACTCTTCACAATCTCCCAGTATTAAATTCATATGTTTATCAAATGCCTTAAAAGTGCCAATAAAAGTTCGAGAGTCTTGTAATATAACTCTTACTCGATAATTTATATGTTGTTGCATTTTGTTATTCTTTCCGATCGTCTGAAAACAAGTGTAAATAAAACATCAATGAGCGATTATAACTTTAAATGTGTTGAAATTTATTATTTATAGGAACTTATTCTTCAATATTATTTTAAACTTACCATTTTGAATAAGGATTACTTAGATAAATTACGATATTAAGTAAAACCGTTCTACTATTCCCGGTAAAACAACAACAAATCTCAAATGTCACGTCAACGTCAAACAATGCCGATTGCCGGCTTACAGCCATGGAGCGTAGAAGTTCACACTTCACGACTCACGTATTATACTTTATGGTCGCGGCGTGTTCCACAGATAATAATAGGCTATTTGACTGATTTTGGAAAATAATTTTAAATGGTTCTTTACAGCATAATAAAAACGCCACATAAATATTTCCGGGACACGTGCAGTACTTTTAACAAAAATTAATGTTAAAGTTTGAATTGTAAAATTGGCGCTAAAAACGCTGTCTCTATAATGGCCGACGCCATATCATTCAGTGACGTCACACGAAGTACACTAGGGTGAGTGGGAAGAAGATGAACACCAGAATTAGTAGAAGTACTTAAAGTAGAATTTTTGTACTCTTGAGTTTTGACAACATTGTTCTGACCGTCATTTTGTTACCTCACACACCTCAGTCGTCGTTGGACGCTTATAGGCTATAGAGCTTGGGTATCTAAAATATACCAGAAATGCGATAGATACAGCTCTAAAAAGCTATTAAATAAGTGTAGATTACTGCCCCGTAAGGTTTTAGCGTAATAAACAATAAATCCATTATATTCGATATCCGTTACCTATAGTTTGGATATCATTTAGCACAACACTAGCTCGTGACAGTTGTTCCCGACCGTACCACTGAAACTTCAAATGCATTAAGCATGATCCATCGTTATTTGTCTTCTACATTGCTTATTAATACGGTGCCCTTCCGTGAATCTGCGGAACAAAAGCGGCAGTGATACAGTACAATAATGTATGCAAATGTTCGTCATATCAACTATGCTTGACGTTATGGATATGTCGCAGGCGGATTGTATAATCCGCTGTATTACATTACGGCTAGCTGTTTTCTAAAACAGGGCCGTTTTGCAAAGCGGCGGTTCAACGTTTAGTCGTATTGAATGCGGATAAGTAAAAAACCGCCTAAATGTATTCGTCGCCATATGTTAGTTTTTTAATATATTAGGTTAGGTTAGAAACTAAAAAAAACTTATTTACTCATCTTTAATAAAAATGAAGCTGAGTATTCAAGTTTTTTTTATAATGATACAAAAACTATGACAAAGATACAAAAATAATAAGAATATAAGAATTTATAACGATACAAAAACTACGCAAGACAATACGGCTAAACGTTGAACCGCCGCATTACAAAACGGCCGTTTTTCAAAACGGCTAGCCGTAATGTAATACAGCGGATTATACAATCCGCCTGCGACAGATATATTTTTATTTTTTCCTAATAACATCAATATTACTGCAAAAATCCACATAAGAAGAAATGTTATCCCTGTATTAGGTATTGTAATTACAGGTCGCAGATGAATTTCCACATTGGGCAATGCTGCAAAACATCATTTTAAGAGCTCTTGACGTGACGAAGTCTCACGTACGTATCACGAGGCTATTTGACTGATTTTTGAAAACAGTTCTATATGGTTCTTTAGAGCATAATAAACACACCACATCAATATTTCCGGGAAACATGCACTACTTTTAACAAAAATTAATGTTAAAGTTTGAATTTTAGAATTGGCGCTAAAAACGCTGTCTCTTTAATGGCCGACGCATATTGTTCGAGCTACGTCACAGAGAAGTAGAGATGGGTCGTCGATGTATTTATCGTTAACGAAACTAGACCG
>DWAJ01003220.1:0-15302 GCA_018238005.1 Eurema mandarina
TGATATATTGTGGTAAGCTTCACTTAACATTTAGTGTTTAATTCATGTCAATCGGTTGATAAATAAAAAAGTTATGGCAATTTAAAGAATCACGTTGAACTTGCTGAACGTTTGTTGGCGCGGGTTAAGCATTTTCAAAAATGCTGCCCAAAGTCACTTTTCTACGCGGGCGAAGTCGCGGGCACAGCTAGTTACAAATATAATTCTTGAAAGCACGTATAAATATAAGACAATACACATTATACTGCTTTATTATGTTGTAACACTAACTTTCTAATGTTGTTTGCAACAGTATATGTTGTCGATTCGAAAACTTAATTTTAATACGTTTTTTAATTTTAGGGAAGACTACTGCATGGACGGGATAAACATTAAACGTTTGGTGGCTACGAAACACAAGGAAACACATTCCATTCCATTCAAGCAATTCCCATACTACATTTTATTCTGTATTTCCACTAAATTAAACTGTATTCGCTATAAAAAGTAACATTCGATCATCCTCTGGCTCAAAACTATATCTGTTCCGAATTTGATAAGATATATATCTATCTATAGATAATAGTATAGAGTTGAAGCTTAAGGTCCTATTAAAATTAAATTCAAAAGAGAAAAGCCAATGCTCATTCATTATAGACATACATATAGTAAAATTGTGTAACTAACTCTAATATCCTAATGAATTACTATTTAATTAAGTATCGATGCCTGATATTCAGATTCAACATTCAATAGGAAGGCAATGAAACTAACTTCGCTAGTCGGTCATACTCGAACGTCGTTTACTTACTACGTAACATAAAGCGGTGTTTAACAAGCTATGACATATAAAAACAAATTATACACTAGCAATACCAAATTACCGAAAAAAATCTATTATTTTTTTTTTAGGCAATATTTAGTGAGCTTTGCTTTACTCGTATATTGGTAATGCAGAGGAACATAGGCATTTCTGAAATACTCTGGGAATTACTATAATTAAAAAAAAATTTAACCTGCTCGAAATTGTTTGGTGTATAACCTTCATAAGAATATTATCTTTTTTATATAAGTAGTACAGGAACTACGCGGTATTTTATGAGATATCGTTAATTGTGCATTAACTACAGCTAAATGAACAATTTACACAGTTTATTATCACCATAAAATCGTACCCACATTTGTCCAGAGCTTTACGACAGCTGACGAGGCTTCAGCCATTAACGTACCGTTAAGGATTATGTATTCACACCTTTATAATTGATCTCACAAAGCAATTTCCCCGTGTAAGGAAAATGGGACCTGAAAGGCGATCTTTATTATACATTGAAGTGAATGATTTAATTCAGTTATATCGTTTGTAGAACCTCGGCCTAATTTTAATACCGCTTTGTGAATATGAGCAGCCGTGAAATTTAATATACTCGTAAGTTCAAATAAGTCGTAATTCCAAAAATACGCCTATGTAAAGAATTATTTTAAAATTACTTTTCATTTTATGATTTGATATAAAGGTGCTTTAAAAGAAAACGACCTATGCACCTAGGATGAAGTAATGTCAAACTTACATCGGGTTGGAATTACCTATTAAAATCAGTAGCCTGTATTTCTTCACACCCATCTTTATTCTTTCTTCATTTTCTTTCTTTGTATTTTTTTTTCTCTCTCCATATTTGCGATCTATTGGTGTATTCCTTGAATCAAAATAGTATCTACTAATATATCATTAGTAGATACTATTTTGATACATTGTATATGTTTTCCCACATATGCTTATGTAATAAAAAACAAATTTCTCATATCTGGGCTCAGCGTATCAATATTGCAACTCACATTTTGGTGAGTTTAAAGCCCGTCGAGGGGTGCGCATACCCCAGTCAGGGTCTTTTATTACTCCGTTCACGTTGTCAACGTTATCCAATATATAGTTTATTGAGACAAGCAACTTTGTTAGCCTTTATTGCTTGACGCAAAGGCTTGTTTGGGTAGAAGTTGAATTCTAGTTCAATAACGTAAAGTTTAGGCGAATTTATTAGTTTGTATACTGAATTAAATTGATTATGAACACACATTTACAGCTACAGAAAAATGATAAGCACACGGGTATGTAATACTACTAAATAGGCATATTTTTTCTTTATTGGTTTTTTTGAGAGGGTTCAATTGGGCTAACTTTTTAATTCAATTAAGTTATTTAATGAGGAATATTTAACAATAAGCAAACATGGTATCAAAAGTAAAGACGTTAATGTGAAGACAAAATTTAACAAACCAATGAAAAATATGTCATTATCTTGCTTTTTTAATACCTTGTCTAAATAATGTAATCAAATAAGTGTATATCTTGATGTTATAATTCTAAATGTCTTATTTTTAATGATAGCACCGAGGCTATTTCTTACAGTAAATCTGGATCTTATATTAGTAGGTAATTGTTTAATCACGCCAAATAAACACTGACCTCATTTAGGACATCTCTCATATAGGACCTATGAATATAGACAGAGGAATAACACAAAATGGCGTATCGCAAATAACGTTAAATAAATATCGCAGAATAGTGGCTTATATTACACAGGACAAATGTTGTTCCCAGTTTTTCCGGGTAAATTCCCATCACAACATAACTATTCTGTGGTATAACATTTTACACACATTCGCTTTTATGTGAATGTGAACGACGAATAATTACTACGAGACGAAAAATTTATAGCATACAAGGTGTTGGCGTGTTCGCCCGATGCTCTGTTCATTTTTTTCGAGAGTTATGAGTAGATGATTTCCATAGTCCCTAAATAAATCGTATATAATATGTTTCTTTCTACAAAACTACAACTTAAATAGGCAATGTGTAAAATAACTTGCAAGCAAGGAAGTCAAGATAGAACTAAAAAACTAAATGATTTATATATAAGCCTATTGTATTAGACTGTAGATGTAAGAATGATAATTATAGAAGTATTACTTGTTATATGTTATATGTTTCAACTTGTTATATGTTCCAAGCGCTTCATAAAATAAAATTACAAGATATCGGACTTAATATACACACGTCACAACGTCTACGCAACTGTTTTTAACAATAATGATTTTTTAAAAATAATCAGATATTCAGTAATTATTGTTGGTAAAAATGCGTAAATGTACAGGTTTAAATTGGCCTATTTCCCACAGAACTTTGGTGGAGTCATTAAAAAGATTGCCCTATCTTCATTCGAGACTTATTATAGCCATCAGATTTGGCATTCTCGTCACGTTTTTGTTTGAATTAAGGGCATAAAGCGGTCCTTATATTCCGTGGGCAAACATGATTTATATTTATTTATAAAAGGATATTATTACACCTGTACCGTATACGAGATATCCATGCTTATATTTTACGTAAATCAAAAATATTTTGAAAACAATATAGTTATATATATCCTGGGAAGTGTTAAACCATTATTCTAAATATGAGCAATGTGTTCTTTAAATTTGTTATAGTTTTTTTGACACTTATTATTAAAACACGGTTCATATGTACTTTATTCGTAGAATAAAAAACATAACATAAGTTTAACAACATTACAAATTGAAATATAAACTCATTGCTACAAAATCTTCAAACTGAATACAGAATTCCATTACGTATTTTAATTACAGCGACAAATATTACAAAATAAGCTTTTACTTTTAATGTAATAATTAAAATAGCATGAGATTAAATAAAAGTTTATTTTGTAAGGAATTAATTTTGTCATAATGGTGAGAGGGTTTGAATTACCCATTTGTTTCATTTGCTAGGACCTTCATTATATTATAAGCGTAATTGTGCTTTATGCTGCTCCCAGGTGCTTTGTTTTACTTTAATGTAGCCTTAATGTGTCATAAAACGATTTTGAAGTAAGAAAATGCTTTGATTTGTTTAATCTAAATAGAAATAATATTTACATCGTTTACCGTTTACCGATTTTTAAGCTACGTGAAACAGTATTTATGTGAATATTTGATAACTAGACTAGACTATATTTAGACTTAAAATTTTGATTTTTTTTGTATTTCATCAGGCACTCTCACAAAAACTATTCGTTTAATTTCAAAGAACATGTTATGATATTATTACGATTATTGCTTATTCAGAAGCAAATTTAATTTTCAAGAAACGTCCTTAGGGCTTAGCCCTTTGCAAATAATATGAACTGTTAAACCCACCATAACCGCTGTACCTTTACAGACAGATCGCAGTAACAATTTCGTGAACAAATTCCCTCGCAAGAACGCATTAGGCATTCACTCTTTATCTCGAAAAGGCAGAATAACGACCGATTTGATTCGTCCTAGTTCCTTTTCCTATCATTATTTATTGTTATTGTTTCCACCGCTCGGTCCGCTTTTGTGTTGTTTATTTTAGTTAAGCTTTGATATTTGACATTTATTTGGGATCAACCAATTCGGTTTACGAGCAATATTTGAACAGTTTGCTCCTAGTCGATTATTATTTTTACATTAGGTTTCTACAAAATAACGGCATCGATAACAGTTTTAATGCATTGAAGAAACGCCATTTTTTTGTTTTACCACAAATATATTTCTCTTCAGGTTTTACTAAGTTTAATTATATTTTTTCGTTTCTTCATTAACAAACTATTCTTTGGCTTATACATGTTTTGTATAAAAGTTTACATTAAATTGTGAATTTTGGTCTCAACATCACAAAGGCAAGTTGAATCGAATACCTTTGAGATAAATACTAGGGGCGGTCGTCTGTTCGAGGTACCCGATTGGTTGATTAATTAACACCTATTGATTGGGCTAAGTCGGCTCGTTTGCTTAACTTAGCTTCAGTATTGACGTGAGCGAAGACCAAACATGCCATACATCACATTCGAGAGCAGTTAAAGCCTAGTGAATCAGTCAAATTGCCTTATATGGACCGATTGCGTTTACAACCCCAAAGCGGGCTTAATATGTTTCATTTAATAAATAATAAACCATTAGGAACAGGATTATAGCCAACGTTCGGCAGTAATAATTAAAGCTATATTCACATTAAGGAGTAAAGCATTCATCACGTAAAAATTAAAAGTAAATACGAGTATAATGTCATAAGGCTTCTTCTTCTAGTTACTTCAGTGGCAGTTAAAATTAACGTCAAAAGAAAATACTGGCAATAAGATAAAAACTTGACCTTAATAAGCAAGAAAGTTACTCGAGCAAATTTCCTAGCTGTATTAAAACGTTAAAGGTCAACAGTTATTTAAAATACTACAAGGTATAAGAACTTGTTTGAAAGAGTTAAATTGCAGTTATGAATTCACAGTATATGAATGGAATAATTGGCACTCCTTGAATGCTTTTATTGACATTCTAGATTCTGCTCTGTATTTACAATACAAGCAACCCGCGCTGGCTTCGCTAAGGAAAAAAACACTTGTATAATATACTTATATAGTAAGAAGGAAAATTAAATTGTTAGCTTTGAATACATTTCAATTTACTGGACCGACTTAAAATAAATTTTATGGTTGTAAAATTGAATCCTAGATAACATAGGCTATTTAACTTTTTCGCTAAAGTAATAAATAAAATTAATTAGACTCAAAATATATTTTGTAGGAATTCATACATTGTTACTTTTTCATGGAATTGGTAAAGGATTTTTTTGCTGAATTATAAGCTATTAATGCTTTTTTTATTGTTTGCGTTAGTTTGAGTTTATGAATTTACAAGAGATACAAACAAGCACCTGTTGGAATATATTTTGCAAATTATGTTTTATTGATATATGATATATACGTCGTAAACAGGCTTTATCAGAAATATTGGAGTATTTCCTTCTAGCATTGATTTGACATGAATCGCTGTCATTGAAACGTAACGGCAATAAGTTTGATTGTATAATGAAATGGAATAATGGATTGTTTATTATTCATTGCTCGTTTTATTCATCTGTAATAAACAGAGGCAGACGTCAACGAGCAACGTACGCGGGTAATCAATCTCTTCATGAGTCTCTGTCACTCGACCTGATATGCCACATCATCCATCAAAATGAAGGTCATTTAACGAGGTTTTCCATTCATAGTATAGTATCAGTATTAAAACTTCACAGTTAAGCTGCTGTGATGCAATATTGAAAGATAAGTGAAGACGTAAAGAGCTAACTTTTAAATGAACACGTAAGGTATTTCTTCAATATTTACTAATTCTCTAATGATACATACAATTATTTAAAAAATATTTAACTATGATTTACGAAAGAAAACATATTTTTATGCTACAGCGTGTAACAGGTTCATCTAACATTAAGCTACCTTCTCCGCCTATACTCGTAGACAATCGCCCAGCTATATAGCGAATCTTGCGAAATATAGAAGACAAAACGTAATTAAATATTTTTAGATAGTTATATTAAAGGTTGCTTTTATGTTTGTCATTTCGGTGCGAATTGGGTCGACTCGCACACCGGTGGCATTCAGCCGTACGGCAACCACCTTATTGTGTTGATCTTATTCTTATATTTGTAGCCAAATTAATAGATCGTTCACTGTATCAGTCGCGTAGTAACAATTTTTGTCCGTATTCTCATTAATAAAGTATCGTTACGACTATACTTTTGGGAATATAGAGGAAAAATTGTGTATTTTCCTGTCCTTATATACCTACCTATATTATTTTGTTTCATAATTATGTAACTCTGCTAACTATATCTGCTATAATTTAGTTTTATATGACATGTTTAAAAGTGTCAATTTAAAGAATGGCTGATAGGTTAAGATATTATAAAATATGTTATAAAGAATTGCAACATAGCAAATATATACCTATATTGGCTCTGGGAGAGGGTTTTGAAAAGTATAATCCCAGACAATTTATACAACGAACCCTTTTCAGATCTCTTAAAATAGTTTGAAAGCGTTAAAAACATCTTATTTACTTACGTCTCCAAAGTTGGCTTAAGAACAGCTGTTTCGATATACCTTTTTAATCTTTAGCTACATATAAATACGAAAGTATATATAATTTTATAAAATATAGCGTTTTAGCGAGAAAAGTGGAAAGTTCAAGTAAGCTGACATCTGAGGAGAATTAATGTGTGCTTAGCAGAAGAAATACGATAGTTTACTATGCATAAACTTTGCTCTTTGGAAAAAATGTGCAAAGTTGAAAATGATTGCAGGAGTAAAAAGCTAAAAGAGTTGTACTTGAATGTAGTAGACCATAGAAAATCAAAGTATCTCTTATAGAAAAATCTTCGAAATATTTAACGTTAAGTTGCTGATCTTTGCCAAAGATAAAATAATGTCAATATTAAAAATAGATCATTCTAAAAATAACTTTAAAATAGCAACTGTATTGATGAACTCCGTACCTTTAGTGGGCGAATTTAACTAGCATCCCGAAGATTGTTTAAGACCAACTGAGGTGTTTATTCAGCAAAGTTTTAATCAAACGGATCCGACATGAACTTGTACCAATTAACCGGTATGATTATGCGTTCGACCGTGATTTCATTTAAACGAACTATGTTTAAAAATATATTTGTTAGGGGATATATAAGAAGTGGATTCTTTTAAAACTTTGCTGTTTCCAGGTGTTGATCCAGCAATTACGAAATTACCTTCTTGTAATAGCTTTTCTGTTTTCTTCTGGTTGGTTTGATATTTATATATGAACGATTTATATTTATTGTTTTACTTCATTTCAAACTTAAAACAAACCATTCTTAATTTCGATTTTGTTTGTGTATTATGAAGTTTGTATGATTGTGAATAATTTGACGTAAACAAAAACTTATGAATCGAAGAAAAAGTACTATATATTTGTTAGAGAATGTTTTAAAGGCTGTTTAATGTTAAGTAAAAGGTTAAATTGTGTACGTTTCTGAAGTGAATCACCAAATTAGCTTCATGTAATTGTTTTTCTCTTCTTCCTGATTGGTTAGAACGAGGTAACGTTTTGCTCCTGTTGTACCTTTAGTGTGTCTTAACGATTGCTATTCATGGAGACAAGCGTACGGTTACTATGCGGAGCTACGTCAATCAGATAATCAGACCATAAAATAAATTGGGGTACACCAGCGTCGTGGATCTTTGCCCCATGATTGATGCCGGCGTTAATTAATCTTGCTCAACTTGGACGGCCGCTCCTTGATTACCACTTGAATTGTATTTGTCATCTGGATTATCGATTTCGACAACCTAGTATAGGTTGCATACCCCTCAAAAAAAAAGAAATAGGTAGAATAGAATAAAAAAATTTTTTGAATATTATGTTTTTTTTACTTGCCTACGTAATACATATAAGAGTAAATGTGGGCAAGTAGGTCCTGGTTAGATATAACTTTCAATTTGTAATATAGAAGAATTTATATTGATCCATTAAGGGCTGTATCTTGGCGAAGTAATCAAATGTTGAAAACTTTGAGTCTCAAAAACAGCTCAATAAGAATTTAACATAGAAACGAATTGGAAATAGTGAAATTTTGAAAAATATTTTCAAATATATTTTCAAACAGCTGTGAACGTACAATACATTATTCTTCATGAGTATGTGAGACGGATATTCCGTCTCAAACGTAACCTTGTAGGAAATAAGAAATATGCATTTTTAAATCCACTCTCATATAGTACTCAACACTATCATACATCACTAAAAATTTTAATATTAAACATACTTTTCGTTAAGCGAAAATCAATTAGTTCGGCGGCTACGAAGTTTTCTGGAAATAAACAGACCTATTTTGATACCTATAAAGTAAAGTTAACTCTATAAATCTTAAATCAGTGACGTAACGAAGATCAATGTTTATGTATATATAGTACCCGTGCCCCCGGGTCTGCTACTACGATGGGCATAATGTTAATTATCCTTTTCGGTTTTTTATATAGCCTATGACACTCAGCGGGTGGCTTTCTATTGGTGAAATAATTTTAAATCGGTTTAGTAGATCCCAAGATTACCCCTTACAATTTAAAAAACACACAAACTTTACTTCTTTATAATATTATAGTATAGATGAGTAATACATACTTATTATTTTCATGGTTTTGGTACTCGAAAATTCATCAAACAACTACTATTATATAGTAAACAAAAATTAAAAAGACCCCAATTTCAAAATAACTACATTCTAAGGGTTTTCAAATAGTATTTTCTATTTTGATAAGCTTTCAGGTTCGGATCTGGTTCGTTGAATTACGCTTAGTTTGTGTCAGACATCTTCAGCAATTGTAGTCTAGATATATAGATTTGAATGGGTTAATTACATTTAGACATTGTGACACATTATCCCAAGAAGTCAATAAAAAATTGAATTCATGTCAGACATTCCTGGGATCAATGTCAACGAGCGACCTGGTTTTAAGCGCACCTTTACTTTCGGGTCACGCGTCACGATAATTGAGCCTTTAAAAGTGCTAGTTTTGAAGAGAAGAAATCTATTTTTATTTTTTGTTGTATTTTCAGACTTTTAATGGAAGCCGCGAATTAAAAGAGAAGCCGGGGCTGGTCGCTAGTTTGTTTATACGATTTAGGTATAAAAACATAATTGATAAGATGCTGATAATATTAATTTGCATTAAGTCAGTAATGTTATTAATGGCAAATTTATTACAATTTATCACTTTACACACATCAGATTTGCTGCTTAACTACTTACACGGGCTTTAAATTTTAAAGGGGATTATTGAATGGATTAATTTCAATTTAAAATTTACGCAATGCATCTGTAACCGAATGGTAATGGTCCGTCTGACCATAGACCGAAGACTGAATGATTTTTTCTTTTATATTATTTGTATTTAAAAAATTAAGCATAAACTGAGTCTATGTCTCTGTATGATATATTTAGCAAACAAACACATAATTTGTATCTCTCGCTTTGTTGTAGACTAGTTTAAGCAATATAAGGAAGGAAGAATTTAAAATAATGACAAAAGCAACTGAGGCTGAATCTATCAATTTTTCTTCGAAATAAGATAAAGCTCCGATGGAGCAATAAGTTGCAATTGCACAAAAAGTACCGAATATAAAATAGACCGATATCTCACTGTAAAAGTTTGCTATTGCAGTTGAGCGCGGACTTGCCGTTCAAAATTAAATGTAACTTTCACATCGTTAAAACTTGCTATGGAGGTATAGAACTTATATAACAATTAATAATTTTAAATACTCTTATGATTAAGAATTGAAACATTGTGTAAAAAGTAATCAATGCGTTATTTATTTCGTTATCGTTCCTAATTCATAATTTATATTTGTATTTGAGATCATAATAGAATTACATATTAATAATTCAATTCGGGGCAATTTATTAAATAACATACATATTTTATGTTATTAAATAAATTGCCCTAATGTAGGTGTAGGTAGGTAACAAAAATAGTATTTCGATTAGTTGAAACGCTTTGACATTTCATTCGATCATTACTTTTCTAGGAATTCCTATTTTAGTGATCATTATATGACTGCTAACTGTTTTTCCATTAACTTAATATTTTTGCTTCGATAAAATTGGGTAAGTATTGACTTCTATTGAGTATTTTTTATAATTTTAACTTTTCAGTATCATCAGTAATTCCTACTTAACAAATTTACTATTAACATAGATGTTATTCATTATAGCTATGATTAGAATTTTAGTATATTTTTCTAATTTGCCGTTTTATGTATTGAGTGTTTATTTTACTTTCTACAATTGATTTGCATTCAAAAATCAAAGTTTTTTTTATTGAATAAGAATATAATTCCCGAATTACCAGGAGCCTACTTCCCCACAATCTGTTTTCGTTAAATTCTCAGACGTGACTAGGAGTGAAGGGATCCTTCTAATACCGACCTAGTTTGAGCTCTGAGTTTCTTAATAGATGCGTATCAGGGACCAAAGGATTAGACCTAGGAGTAATGGGAGTAATGTGTGAGGCGGAGTATAGATTACACGAGATCAAAGTGTAATTAATGATATCATTTATAACGAACGCTAACCAGTTAGTTTATCTTTAGGCTTTTAATGTCGTTACTCCTACTTATACGTTATGCAGTGTGATTTATTATTTTTAGGTTTACCTGTGAGACCTTCTAGATATGCAATTAACGTTTATAAATAGGTAAGATAAAAACGAAAAATTTCGGTAACAACATTGTTGTATTGTACAGAAAGCTTATATAATATGAAAAAGCAAAAACGTCACGTATACTTCATAGTCATAGATATAGTAGGTAGGTAATGCTGATGATTATGAGCCCAATGTCTAAACTTCCCAAATGAAATTTCCCAATCCTATAATATTGCTAAGAACTTGTGAATCCGATTTTAAAGTTAGAGTTCAGGCGTCATCAAAGAAAATCTTGCGTAAATTTTGATAACGGATAACCTATTTTATTATTCTAAAATTGGGAGGTATTAAAACTTTTCTTATAACTTACAGGGGCTTGTTTAAATTCGAGGTAAAGGGATGCCGATCTCAATCAAACTTCACCGACTACTCAGACTCCTAGCAAGTTTGTCAACTTATGCAAAACGTGTTTCAAGATAGGGGTAATTAGTCAACAGACACTTGTTTTTAAATTCATTCAATTATTCCTTAGTAACGCATATTTATTTTATTTTTTATACAGAATATCGTTATCATTTTTTCAATTAAAATAACAGACCGATGATGTACCCTCCAATATTTTTGTTTACATAATTCAGGCATGTTTTAAAACATACACCAACAACGAAATCGTTTAATATGCATATCGTATATTCTGGATGTTATTTGGCTAGTAATAATTAAAGAGTAAGATATTATGTACAATATTATAAATCGTACATAAGACGAAGTAGACATTTAGACTTAGGTACTTTTAATTATACTAATAAAATTATTTACTTTTAAAATACTAAGGATACTTAATATCCTAGCATTTACAAGGCAAATCTTTCTCTGTCTTTTGGAATCTACATACTTTTGCAAGGTCAGCTTTTTACGATATGAAGGCATTCTTCAAAGGTTCGCCTGATTGTAAACTATAAAAATAGTCACAACTCGTCGTCAATAAGAAACCCTTATAAAACAGCGCGGTCTTTGATAGAGTGAGTGAGTTACCGAAAGTAAAATGTTTCAACTCAAGAAAACCATCTTAAAAGCGGTTTACACGTTTACCTATAAACCAGTTACTTCAAAGGAGCAGCTGGTATTAAATTATTCGTGCAATTGAAGCCATAGTTACATAATTGTATATACATAGTTCAGCTATAGTGTTCTCGAGCGCGTTATTCAAACACTTCTTGGTATTAAACAACGTCGTGGCAAACATAATGAATTCCAGCAGTTCTCAGTACAGGTCATCTTAACTAAGGTGGAATTGTCTAATAAATTACAGTCGAACAAGTTCTTGACAGAAGTAGTGGCGTGGATTGATATAGCGTGGAATTCACGCTGAAATATAGGACTTGAGGGTGATTTGTATTCAGGATAAATATGGGCTTGGATAAACTCAACGAATAAGTAAATACCGTAATGGGATGTCAAAGGTAACGGAAACCCTTTGACGATTATTTGAAGCCGTTTAATCGTGAAATCGTATTTGGATACAATTGTTTTTTATATGAGTGCCTCGTACATGTAAACAAAAAATTTACCTCGTTCGTGAGTTCGTAAAGTAAAGTAAATCTTCGCACAATCGAACGAAGTAAATAAAATAATTTTCGAACTAACGAAGTAAATAAGATGTTTTTATTATTCAAATACTTGTATTATTTCATACGAGTTTATACTTGCTTATGGAAGCGATGATAAAAAACTTAAATAATTAAATAAAGCCTTAGGATAAGTTTTGTCTACGTAAATAATATTGCTACTAGAGCAAACGTAAATTTTAATAGAAAAAAAATCTTATTTGTTTTAAAATTTACGTTTACTACTACACGTCTTAAAAGCTAATTGGTATAATCAATATAATATCTATATAGATTATTTAACTTTTTTCTATTCTATATCTATTTTTATTTCTTCATATCTATTTTTATACCCAGACTGGACATCAGTCTAACTCAGTACATCAAATTCGTCGTGATATAAAACCATTAAAAGCTTCAATATATCTCAAACATCATACATCCATAATGGATTTTCAGTGTAGCACCGAAAATATGGCTTTAAAGAGATAACAAGCAAATAAAAGCGGTATACTGCATTGGTGGGATGTAGGTAGGAACGTAAAACCGTTATGCGACTTCATTAACAATCGTTAAACCATATTTATTTAGAAAACTTCGTATTTTGAACTGTTATCATATTGAAGTCAAATTTGAAAGCGCGGTTTGAAGTACAGTCAGTGATATCATGGCCTTACAAAGTTACCAACCAGTTACATTTAAATAGATATAAGTGTACCTTTTTATAGAATTCGCTATTTTTAAATATATTAAATTAATTTAAAGGACAAAAATATCAGAACACTCTTATAAATTGTAACCTTTTTGTTAATATTAACATATGAATGTATAGCCCACTACGTTCACCGCTTACTAAATTATTGTTGTCAAAGAACGAACGTTATGATAATATATAACTTATCATTTACTTATTATACATGATACATCCCAATAATCAGCTATAAACATATACCTACAAACATACATACATGTTTATAGATAAATAGGTGATATACACACAAATAATCATGTACATAATTTACCATTTCATAGAACTCGCTTATCACTGGGTTCGAATTTTCCTGTTTAGCCATTAACTATTTCGAATCCAAATCAATATAATATTATAAAATAAAGCGGATTACAGCTTAAACCCAAAGAGGAAGTGAGGCCCGTGTTTCCCGAAGTCCTTTGACTCAAACAACCGACAAATTAAGTTTTAAAAACGTTTTGCTGAGCTCGTTAGACTTTTTGTTCCGTATTTTGCCCACATTTCAATTTGAAAGGAGAAAAATAAAGCCTCGTGGTTCTTGTAAACAACGAATATACGGGATTCTTAGTAATACATTTTCACTCAGAAAATAATGAAAGATTCATAGTATTATTGAGTTGAAATGGTTAGGTTTACTTAGCTTGCAGGAATTCACGACAGTCCATACATAATATGTGTTTTTATGAGTTTAAAAAAATATATATGTAATCAAGTCTCTAAAAAGAAAGCGGATTTTATTTATTCCAACAATAAATATAAAGTTATGATAATAAGTATAGAACATTGACAACTCCGATTCTTGATGACGTTTCAGAAGACGAGCTTATGTCCCGTGTCTGTAAAAAGAGGAACTTTGTAGGATTATCCCTCTTTACCTCTCGCGTCGCGCATAATTTAATATGCCACCTGACTGTCTACCCTTATCCACGGAGATAAAACACGGTATGTTAATATAACATTACCTACTACTAACCTATTTATATGTCATGTGTCTTTTTATTTTTTTTTAGTATTTTACGAGAAAACCCGTCGTCATCCATGAAAACGGCGTCAAGTCATAGTATGATCATCTCTGTTATCGTTGACGGACTATCCCTTCTCAGCCTTCCCACCTAGAGGACCCTCTCTTTTTGAAAAGGTCAGGAGGTACAATCAGGTACACTTCCATTTCGATTAAATTATATTATGAGACTTAAGGTCATATATAGCTGGGGCATATAGCGTCTACGGTACGTTGCCTTTTCAGTGTTGACTTAAAAAATATAATATAGCTACCTGTGACGTTGACACACATACCTTGTTTTAAAAATATAAGATATACCTATAAATGTTTCGACTCTATGCAATGCCACTTCAACATCTGGCAAGTCGTACAAGCCATGAATGCAATGAAAATCTAGTGTTGGAAATAACAAAATCCGTTTTGTGATATCTTTTTAAAATCTCGCAGTAATGAGCACCTGTTCCGATGCGCTGGATAAATGGTGTGCGCTGGTTACATTAATATCATCTCGTTGAAATATTAAAGTTTCACTACAGTCATTATGTCGGAAACTTATCATAACGGCACTTCGCTATTGTTTCATGGATAAAACGAATTAATGAGCAACTTTACACTTTCAACTTTTAACACGATGATGCTTTAAACGGTGTGTTTATTATTTGCGGTTATCAAATAAAGAATATATGTACGGTTAAATTGAGAAACCTCCTCCTTTTTTTGAATTTGTTAAAAATATATAATGAACACAAATTACGAGCTGAAAACTTTGACTAAGGTATAACGCCGAAATATTAAATAAGTTTTGTTTTGAAAAATCTCAATTTATGTATTTAAATAACCGTTACTTCACGAAATTAAAGACAACAAAACAAATAGTTTTAAGAGTTCGCATTTCGAGATAAAATCATAGTTGGTTTTCTTGTATC
>DWAJ01003221.1:0-15301 GCA_018238005.1 Eurema mandarina
TGAATGTAAAAATCCTTAAATCCCGCTTCTGGCATTCCAAGTTCTTTTATTAAGCCCGGTCCTTTAATTTTCTTTTATTTGAACTTTTCGTATTTATTCACTTTTATACCTTATCTCTTTAACTAAATATAATTCGAATGTTTTCGAACACAGTTAGCTTTGCGCCTCTGTGAATAACGAGACAAAATTAATTGTTTATTTAGACCAGAAGAAGTGGGTTATTATAATAATTAAGTTTTATAATTTCCTTTATTTTAATATTATTATATATTAATTCGAGAAGACTTACAACCACACGCCATTAACAATAGATATAATCCCCATACCGTGAAACATAACAAGACTTATATGCTCTTCAAAATAACGTATTATAAAGCTCGCATGTTTGCTAAAATATATCGTAACTATGGAATTCATCACATTTACACATAATTCTTAGACGCATGAATAATTAAGACGATTAAATTTAAGCACGTTACCTTGATATATTTATAACTAACGAGAACCTTATTAGTGTAAAATTGTTTCATTAGTTCAAAATTCAATCACAATAAATGATTAAACCATAACAGTACCTACTAAGTATTTGAATATAACATCTTATAGCCTTTTTTTCTACCTTGTGTTATATAATATTACCTATATATAAGTTGAGACAGAGGTTGACATTATATCTAATAATACGAATGACATCTTGAGAGGATGATGTCTTAAAAATATTATAAATTAGGAGAAAAAATGATGGAGCGTTGTAACGATTTCATTTATAGGGGTATATTAAACTTGTAGGTCTTTGTATCATAGTTTTGAATAAAATTTAAATCTAGACATTTTGAACTAGTGAACAATAGAAGAAATTATCAGAAATGAGACAATATATCTATTAACTATACTTCTGTACCATCTATATCTATAGCTACTTCTATACTATTATATAAAGAGGTGAGATTTGTTTGGTCGAATTGAATAGACTCCGAATGTGCTTCTTATAAAATCAAGAACATAACATTGACATATCGCAGAAGTTCATTATGACCATTATTTTTTTGTTAAACTTTTAATGTGTATCCCATCGACACGGTAGTTTCCCCTCAAATTAAAGAACGTAAAATAAAAATAAACGTTTCAAATCAATAACATAATAGGTATGTAAAGGTAATATAAAACTAAATATTCGTGTATTCCATTATTTTTTTATTTAAGACCGATTTATGGAAGTTTTTGTACCTATGTTAAAAAATAAAAGTTTGAAAACTCATAAATGAAATATCAAATTTTAAAGGACAAGATCATGATTAATTTCATTCCAAAAATTGGAAGGTTTTTATTAATTACTCAAACATTCCGATCGCTGTACCTAATTGGCAACCTGTCTCAATAGTTACTTGTGTTTCATTTTAAATAACAACATGGACGAGAATTTGAGCATTTTGTACGAATTCTAATTTCTTATATCTTCTTAATTCCTTCTTTGTTACTGAGTGTATAAGTGACCAAACATGTTTTATAGAGAGCATATAACAGGTGTATGAATAGTAAATATCTTCTACATATTATGTACATACTTACATATACATTGTACAGTTTGTATAGAAAGTTAATAGATCCAAAACCGTGTATGAACATTATAATAATATTATCAATTCACAAACATATCAATGAGCAGCATAACAGCCTATATCGCTTTCCCCTCAATTTCCCGAGGGAATAAGCCGACGTTTGTCGCTTACTGTCACGTAACACATCACGCTTCTTTTTCTTTCTCATAAGAATAGAGGTACATAGTATAATCCGGATAAAAATAAAATATATATTATCATTACATAGTATAAAACAAAGTCGATTTCTTCGGTTTGTCCATATGTATGCTCTATATAGCTCAATATCTGTTCCCATATCGCCAATCTTTAAAACTACGCAACCGATTTTCATGCGTTTTCTATTCAACAGAATGGTTTATGTGTATAATACATGCATAAATGCGGATCAAACCGCGGGGCGCAGCCAGTATTATACACTATATAATTCAAATTCATTGCAACACTATGCATATCTTTAAGAAGAGAGAATTAAAAATGTATTCTATGGTATAGTATTCAATTTATTAGACTTTAAAACGAACCGCGCTATGCAGGAGCTCAGAACTTCATGCAAATTGGTAATTGATCAATGCCGTCGGTCGGTTCTCTTTCTACAATTCTTATTGTAACAAACTTAATTCTAAACCTTGATTCTAGTTCTATACATTGCAGGTTTAAGCGAACCTACATTATTCTACTAGCATATGTTAGTAATGTATACTTACTTACTTATCGTTGTTATGTATATATATTTAAATATTAAAAAAAAATATTTCTGTATATACGAGTATTATCTAGATTTAGTCCCAGTATAATTTCAAAAATAAAATTTTCGTTTCACAAAACGATAATAAAAATATATTTTCTGCGTTCATTGAAATTTTAATAGCGATTTTTAGTCAATGACAACATTTTAAAATCTGATAAAATGAAATTTGAGCGGATGAGTTATTTTTCATTACAACAGTCAATTCAATATTGAATTAATTTTCAATATTGTTGTAACATTTCAATTATATTTCACATTAATCAAAGGATAATTATTTTTACGATAACAAAACATTACAATATATTTGGTTTAAGTTATTAGGATAGGAAAATCTTGTAATAAAGAGGTATTTTATTACATAATTTTTTCTTTGTATATTATCATACATAAATATATTACCTATAATCAATTGCATGCCTACACAGTATTATACTCGTACAGAAGTGGATTTACTTAATCTGCTCAAGCTAAAGCTTATAGTTTTTAATAGAGTACAAAAAATCAAATAAGCTCACCATATAACAGTCACGAATATTTTCAAACAGACAATCCGTTGTATTTCAGCAATGTTACTACACCGTATCACCTTATACACACAAACTTACTGTCCACTTACTACGTAACGTGGCAAGATGTGTGTATCGTAGCTACGTTAGAGTACGTGCGTTTCTCGTAGCGCTTTGTCTACACTGAGGATTCGCTACGAACTTTGCTACGAGCGTGCGCGATCGTAGCCGACAACTAAGAGCTAAGTCGTGATTGATATCAAATGAAATGTGAGGAATGAGTAGTGCCATGGATTTTTTGGGTAGGATTTTTTTGTGAGACCGAACACAAAGATGGGTTCTGTTTTTTTGTTTATGTTCACTAAAAAGGAGATGATTAAAAAGTTCGTTTGTGGATTCACCAAGTGTCTCACATAATCTTAGAATTCTGATTTACAACAAAATAATTAACGTTTAATTTTAAAGCATCAAGGAAAATAACCACCATTTAAGTAAACTTTAAGTAGTATAGATTAACGTATAGTAGTTCATCCTTAAAAATAGGTGGGTTTCACCAAGACGAGATCTCAAAGTTATTTTTATCTTACAGTACTTACCTTTATAGCTATACATCAACATTAACAGTTTTAAAAGTAAAAGAAACTCTGAATTTTTATATAAATTCATAAATTATATTTACGTTCCATTCATTCTTAAAAAATAAACAAATCAAATGCAGTAATAAAGCAGTACTAATCGGCAAGTATGAAGTATACTGAAACCCTGTTGAAATACCCGACCTGATTCACATTGAAGCTTATCTATGCGATAACCTAGATAGCTATTTGTTAATAATTATCCTAGAAATTAGTATTCTAAAAGATAAATGTATTTCATACATTCAATATTGATTTCAAGGTACATGTCACACAAAAACAAATAGCAAAGGAGTAATGAGACACAGTAATAATGTAATATTGAGTCGAAAAGATTAAAAAATACGCATTGCTCAACAGAGATATAACATGGAAGTCAATTGATGCCGTAAATGATATTGACACAATTTTTCACGCCACTGGCTCCAATTTTATGTATCATTTTTAACTTCATTCAGATGTAACAATATTATTCGAGGTAATTTTTTATTTTCTTTCTATTTATGGCACGTGTTCTGACGGTAAAGATTATAATTATTTATTAGATGTATTTTCGTCGCTTGTTGTTTATTTATAATTGCTTTTTAAATGTATTTGTTATGAAGGTTAAATGTATTATTTCATGAAAGTAAACTGTTTCATTATTAAAATCCCAGTAATAATTCTAATAATATTATAAGCGTGAAAGTTTTTAAAGATGTTTGGATTTTTGTAACTCTTGCACATTCGAACTACTGGATGTGGATCACGGGAACGGAAGCTAGGTAGGTTAAATTACAGGGTACCTACAAGTACGCTGAGTACCTTAAAGAAATAAAACACGGACAGGAAGTGAATCCTTCACACCTTTTAATCATAATAATTGTTATTGAAAATTTTTCAAAATAATTAATTTACGTGACTCCTGACGTCATAATTGAGTAAACTATTTTATTTCTTAAATACGAAATGCATCAAAAGGTTTAAAATGGTATAATTATAATTGTTTTAAGATGCCAAATAATCGATATTGGAAATAGTCACAATATTTTATCAACATTTTGAAACTATCTTCGCGCACCGCTTATCGCAATCACAATCACGAATCGTCGTAACTATAGCAACCTGAACCATACGATGATTTGAGAATATTAAGTTTATTATCTAAGGGTTCCAGTTTCGATGGGATGGAAATTATTCTAAGACATTTTCATTTAAGTGAATAAGACAATTTATTCATCTAAGGGCTTGATTATGACTGAGATAAACGAAAGCAGACGGGGTTTATTATGAATAATAATAATTATAGTCATTAATTACTCGATTTTTATTAAAACCATCGCATCATGATAGTTGAGATAAGCAGTAAAAGCCGCAAAAGCTTTTACTCCAAAAAGAGTAATTGCTTTAAAGAACGGGGATTTAAATCTACATTTAGTGTACAATGTACTATTTCTGTGTGCGCAGCTGTCACCGGCATGAGCAAACCGGAATAAACCGGTTTGCCCATTTACGAAATCGCATAATTTAGGATACTTACTTTTATACAGAGTGTCGCATGGGTAAGCTGCATAGATGACAAGAACCTTAAATATCTTACAGACAGATAATTTAGCTAGAAGTAAATAGTATTTTTATATAAAATAATATAAAATTAACTGCAATGGTATGCCAGGAATTAAAAATGAATTAAAAAATAACATTTATTACCTACTTTTAAAAATAACATGTATATATAAGTAGTACTTGCTTTATTTCTCCTGATGATGCTTAAAGAGATAATTATACTTGATTAAATATTTTAAGTTTATTTAATTATTTTATCTATTAACAATAATGGAATTGTGAAATAATGAGTATTATTTTAAAATAGGACGCTCGTTCTCTTTTAAATTGTCTATCTACAGTATCTGAGGTACTCTCCAAGTGGGTCTGACGTGGGCGTCCTGTACAATATGAGTTCTTATGAAATTGAAATAAATAAAGTACGAAAATTTCAGATTTGAAAGCACGTTCCTGTGCTTTATAGATATTACTTACTTTGGCTTTTTATCTTATCATTTACATTAAAGACTTTGGCATTACACGTAAGGCTGGACGTTTTTTTATGAATTATTTTGAAAGACCAATTTCAATGTTGGATCAATGGTTAGTGGGCTTTCTGTTTTATAATATAATATTTAAAACATCGACAAGGATGGCGACTTTTATAAAAACCAATTAACTTTTATAAAAACGTATTGGTTTTTGTAAAATGCTGTCTTTTCGCATTAACAAGAATTAGGCAATACTTATGATAATTCAGCGGACGTGAATACCTATTGTTAGGACGGTTATTAAAAAAATGTATTCTCCGTTATAAGGTAAAACATTAATTATATATTATTTAAGTGACTAGTTGACTACCCTTTTCGTGGTTGTAATGATTTAACGATTTTACCTGAAAGAAAACATAATTGTGCCAAAAGGTAATAGTTTATATTACTTCTAGAGGTTTCTAAAAGGTTCTATGAAAGAAGAGGCGTGTGACTTTCCTCCGAACCTAAGGGAGGATCCTCGGCCAGTCGAACAACTGGCGAGTCGGCTGTTAGGCCATAATGGTGCGATGTCGAGAACTGGTAAAGGTGTATGTATATCTCAAAAATGTAGTTCTACTTACAAGTATAACGTTTTAGGCTAGATTATGAGATCAAAAATGTTTTTACTACCAAAGTATTTCTATTGAGAATATATTTTAGGTGTAGTTTTATTCATTACAACCTTATTTTTTGCTATCTATCAATATTAAATGTTTTCCAATTATTCTTTTGTTTATTCGTGTTTAAAGTTAATTAAATATGTTTATTAGAAAGCCTATTTTATACAACTAAGAACCTAATAACTAACTATACAGAATGGAAGGCTACAAATAAACTCCAGCAAACTAATGGTGATCCATTAATCACCAACGCAATATGATATGTGTGCTTAGTATATTAGAAAATGTCATAACCACGGGAAAATATTTTTGGAAAAAATGCTTTATATTCTATTTTTTGTCTTTGAATCCCGCCTGGTTTCCACAGTCTCTTCCACGCGAGCAGCTACTAACACCAAATCACCCCTTTCACCCTTCCCTGACTAGAGTATCTGATGATAATACTTTACTTGATTTTATATATTGATAAGCTATAGTTTGGTTCTACGTAATTGAAGTTATTAAGTAATTAAAAATTGATGTCGTTTTCTTTTGTTTTTGAATACAGTTGTCAGCTTAATAGACTACTAACTAATTTTGTAACGGACAAAACACTGAAAGAATAATTTAAAGTTAATAAAGTCTATTTAAAATCAAACCTAACTTCCGATCGAGCATGCAATTTATAAACATAAAGCTAGAATGAATTTTAATACAACCGAGCAAAGTGGCCATTAAATAACTTAATATCGTTAGTTATGTAACGGGTGGTCGGCACGAGGGAGAATCATTTAGTTTGGCGTTTCCAAGTCATTTGTGTTCATTAGATAGTGTCCAATAATGGAAACGGCTATAGCATAACTGAATGGCCCCGAAAATGGGACAGGATGGTACTTAGTGCAATGTGGAGACGCAGAAGGTCGCTTCAGATATAATATAATCCAATGGAATTGTTTCCTTTAATGTAAGCCTTAGATTGTCCCTTGTATAATCGAATATGAAATTTAACGTTTAATAGGCTCATTTAGAGTACGGTCTCCGTTTCCGTACTTGGAGATTCGATCCATCAATTCGTTTCGTCTTGTTCAACTAAAGACAATGAGGTTAAGCCTAAATTAATCTTGAAGTTGTTTTTGAACTTATAAATAATAATATTCAAATTAGGTATAGACTGAAATTCAAGTGTCTTTCAACATATAATATAATAAGTTATCTACATAAAATACAAAGTATCAAATGTAGCTATTAATACGTAAAAACGAATGCTATGTATATTTCTAATCATATTTTTGCAAGACAAATTTACAGCCAAAACATGTTCAGAATGAAACCCATTTCCGATTACAATAAACAGTAAAAGCCATAATCTCGTTAAAACTTCGTCACAACGACGATGCGGTGAAAAAGAATCCAATCCACATAATAAAACGATCGCGAGTAATGTTTGTATGGCAGCTAATGGTAAGCCATGACTCGTATACATATGAAACCCTCTGATACTGTTACGGCTCTCTCAAATGGTACGTGCGGTCGAAATGTATTACATTTTTACTGAACCCGTCTCTTATTATTCTCTTTTTAAGCGCTGTTTGATATACTTCGTTACTTCGTTACCATTTGCTTAACAAAATATGCACGATATCGATATTATTCCGATACTTTAGTTTTTTTATTTAAAACTACGTATTTCTAACAATTGTAAAAAATACACACATATGAGTAGATACTAGGTGGAAGCTTTTATACAACCTACAATCATTCGTGTACAATCGACTATAAAACTATTTTCATATAACACATGAACATTAAGAATTATTTTTACTACTTACCTATATATTGACGTATAAGTTATAACGCATGTAAAACTGATAGTCCATTAATAATTAATTTATCGGTCTGCCGTCGCGACAGTAAGTAAAGTTTAAACTATATATATCTATGTGAGTATAAAAAGCACGTTCTTATACTAGGTGACATGCACAAAAGCCCACCGATAATATTCCTGCTATAAAAAATCTGCCATTTAAATGTGGAAAATTTAAATCTACGAAAAACTACAAAAAGCTATTCTTTATGTAAGTAGACAAAATTGTCTACTTTGAAATAGCTTCACTATGTGTGCTCATATTGCGTTTCTAGGTCTTATTATTCTATGATTACACATATAATACTGTATTGCTTAAATTGTATTTTGCAAATTATTTATAGATATGAGTTTATCCGCTAGTTACAGTTATTGTAATTTTAAATACTATATGTTAATTTACATTTTTGCAGTAGGTACAACAGTATAATGAGGTGTTGTAAGCTAACCTAATTTTCGTTCTATTTAAAAGTTTTTGACGTAGCCAGGTAAGATTATAATTGGAACTAACAGACCGACCCAGCTAGTTTTTGTAAAGTTAAAAGTAAGCCAAGATAGGTATTTCATAATCTATACTAACATATAAAGAAGTAAAGTTTGTGTGTTTGTTAAATTGTTAAATTGTAAATCTCGGGATCTACTGAACCGATTTTAAAAATTCTTTCACCAATAGAAAGCTACATTATTTCTGAGTGTCATAGGCTATACAAAAAACCAAAAAGGATTATCCTTTTTGGTTTTTTAATATTATACCCAAAGAAGTGGGCACGGGTCTGCTAGTTTTCCTATAAATTATCATTAAGGTCAAAAACATGCTATAAAAATTGATAGGTTTTCAGAATGTATTTTGATATCATCGTGTAATGGTTTTATTACTAAATTTAGGTATATCGTAACATTTACTTCAAACATTTATAATGAAAACTTATATATTATAAATAACTTTATTTTAAGAATATTAGAAAAATAATATAGACGACATTTGTGTTTATCAGAAGTATTTGCTCATAATATTTAAAATAAATGGTTATAAAACAACGTATCTGATGCATCACAATCTTTATTAGCCGTTGCCAACAGTTTGATAGCGCGTCACGCCGCAGTGCTATAGTAATGGTTTTTGGGAATAATGTAGGTCGGAATATCTAATACTCATTCCTGTGAGTAGCTTTTATTTCGTAATAAACATCGAGCAATTTACTGGATATTGCTACATTCGTGATAAAATTTACATGATGTTTTACGTTTATTGGATGAAGTGATCCGAGCTAGACTTCTTGATTGGATTTAGTCAACATTCAATGAATAATATTTTTGTTTGCCCATATATTTTTCTTATATATACATTAGTAATGTATTTCTTATGATAGAACAGCATTAAAGTGACATAATCAATAAAAAATATAAGAATTTATTTGATTATACAATATGCTACAAAACAGTCTTTAAATACGAAGCCTGATATTTTGTTAAAACGTACCTAGTTACAAGATATACAAAGATTAAACCACTATTTACAGTTCATATTATCATTCGTTAATAAAACAAACATAGTTCAGAAAAGTATTTATAGAAGCCTGAGCAATCCACGATGATGGAAAACGTTCCACTTTAAGATAATGAGATGTGAAGCCGTAAAAATGATATTACAAAAAGTTTGTAACCTAAACAGCCGGGGGCGGGTCGAAGGGTAGGTAATTATAATGAAAAACAGTACGCAGAATGAGGCTTTACGAGTACAAGGAGATACTTAACGTATTGTGGAGACATGCTTATCAGTTGCCGGCATACCTGTGTAGAGAAAAATTTGTAAGTCGTTCGTTTATCTTTGACCCTTTAAACAGATAAGAAGTGCTTAATGCACCTTAAGTAGGGACAGTACTTTTTTGAGTCCATAATTTAAACCAACGCTTCTGGTGTTATCGTTCTCACTTTCAAAAGATGTCAATTTAGACTTAATTTCATAAAAAAAAATCATTAGACAAGGGTTCATTTTTATACGGTGATACAACGACAAAAGATTTTTTGAATTAACCTACTTAAATATCTTATCTCACTACAAAATAGCAACAACTTAAAGCAAGCCCGAAGATTTGGAGGCAGTTGAACGTATAAAAGTTTTATCAGTTGTTTTTATATTATGGAAAGTTTTCTGTACAAAAAATAGAAATGTTAAACCAAGGCTGGCATATTTTGATGAAAAAAAATTGTGTTAAATACAGATACTAAGCATTGTACTTTCAAATAAATATGTTTATTTTGTTAATTATACTTTATATATTACAATTAAATTAAAAGACATTATACCTATAGTTAAAACAAATTAAGCTCAGACTTTTTGCATTTAAATTTATTTTAGTTATATATTGTATTTAAATCTATATTGGTGTGTTAGTAGTGTGAGAAGTGCCTAAATATGAAAAATAAAAATATTGATATTCAATCGATTTAACCTACATAATCTAAATTACCTCATAAGCATATATGAACTAGGCATATAATATCTAAAGATTCATAAATGTGGATTAAGTTAAAGTAAAAAATGTACTTCGATGGCATTTGTTATGATACGTGCAGTCTGGAATCCCGTTTACACCAACCACAAAGCAATACAAACCATAGAATTTAATATGTAAGCGAATGAAACTGTGCACGTTTCTACTGGCATTTTCAGAAATCCCAACTTAAGTTATGTAGCGAAGATTTCAACTCGAAGCTAGAACAACGACATTTTATTCATACCTACGTGGGCTAGGTATTTTATGACTTTTGTAGCTATTTATGTTTTGGGTTTGTTTTGTTGGTAAAAACTATTTGTTACTAACACACATCGAGATTAATGCAGAGAGCGATTATGCGTTCCTTTACATTGTCTACTGTCATCGGGACTGTCATACAAAAATACATTAGGATGTATAGGTATATGTTTGTCAGAGTTTCAAGCAAGAACAGCAAACCATAATATATTGTACACGAAACGCCTTATAGACATTTGGATCGTGACTAACCTACAATGAACAATGAATAGTATACATACAATGACTTAGTTCCCAAGTAGGTACAGCCTGTTTGTTTCTCCCTTTATAGCCCGTTTTATATTTCGGTTACAACAGAACTACTATCTGTATAACAATTAAAGCAAAGCAGTTTCAAAAATAACTAGAAATATGTTTCTCAATTTTATAAGAGAAAGAGATGAAATAAATGATCGTGCTAAAACCTTGATACTCATCATTAAAAGCATCATAAAGTATTATTAACTTAATCTTTTATAAATTCATAGTATAAATATTGACTTCTCACTATAATACTCATAGCCAACTAATGTGTTAGCTATTTACTTCTAAGTCTAGCCTCAAGGCCTGATCGCATCGATCAAAGTTTTCCTTCAGGTCTCACGCGTATAGAAAGAAATCCCGGCCTCGTGGTCTCTTGTGGCCGATACTATATAAAACCATCTTGACTAACTACATAATATTGTAGAAATATTACATTTTCGCTATTAAGAGATCGATTTAAAAATACTCTAAGTAGTAGTTCAATTTGCATTTTAATGTAACTAAAAATGCAACCGCCCAAGGTTCGTTGTAATTGAAAGGAAAAAATAAAAACAACTTTTTACTACTTTCCTAGAATTATAAATATTCAAGATAGTAGGTCACAAAAGTATAAATTAAAAATCATCGGAGTGGAATCCGAGCTCCGTACAAAGAGAATTTGCTACCTCATTCAGAATTGCTTACTGGTGTATGAGTACAAATCGTCTGCTAAAGAGACCACGAACAATTTTATTGATAACATGTTTTTCTTCAAGACTGCTTTAGCATGCGTGCTGCTTGTTTTGATACATTAAAACAATTAATCATTTCTATCTTAAACACAAATAATTGTTTACCGAAGTTATATCCTTAGTTCAATTATTTCATACCTAGAAATATATCCCCTAATAATATTGATTGCTAATCGTAGTATTGCGAGGTTTGGTTGAAAATCAATTTGGCGATAGCTCAATGAAGAAACAATTTCCTTCGGTAAGCTGAGTGCAGTATTTAATAATGCTACGCTACTGTATCGGGACTAATGGATGGAAATAGGGATGTTAAGTCGGGTCCATATAGGATCTTGATAGATACCAGGTTCGTTGGAGTGTTTGGATCCACAATTTGATCGGTTAAACAATAACAAAGAATTGATAATTTCATTCACATATTGACGATATTTAATCAATTTTTATATCTACCAATTTTTTTTGGGTAAAGATTTTGTATAAGTATTATAATATTAAGTTCATAGATGTTTAACATAGTGAGGTATGTTATATAATGTTGACTTATCTTTATAGAAATAGATTATGTACATTGCAAATCATTTAAAATAAACAATATTGTAAAGGTTAACAACAGAGCTAGTATCAAGAAGGCAAGCTGAACAAGAGACTTACTTAATGTTATGCTATTCACGGCCACTTTAATTTCTCGCTCGACTGATAATTTTCTGGCGTTCATTCGAAGGAGAAAATCTGAGGAAAATTTTTGGCTCTTGTATTTAAATGCAGATGGTGTATACCATCGGTGCTAAAACCAGAACATAAGGGTGAGATTTTCAACATTAATTTATTAATGGTTTTAAAACTAATATAGTCTGTACCATTTTGCTTTAAAGCATTACATAGTATAAAACAAAGCTTTCTTCTGTCTGTCCCTATGTATGCTTAAATTTTTAAAACTACGCAACCGGTTTTCATGCGGTATTTTTTAAGAGATAGAGTGATTCAAGAGGAAGGTTTATATGTATAATACATGCATAATATATATCCGTGCGAGGCCGGGGCTGGTCGCTAATAAGTAATACACTAATTATATTTATTTAATCAAATAATAATTGTAGTTGTAAAAGTTGTAGGCTTCAGTTTATTATAAAACATATTTTACTATTCAATAATTATAACAATATTTTTAAAGACACGTCTAAATGAAATCATAAAAGATAAAAACGACAATAATAGCCGCCAATTTCAATAAAACAAAATATTCACTAAAACGAAATCATTTCAATTAGATAAACCATTATATCCATGGTTCGTTTCCCGTTTAAATTATCAGAATAAAATGTACAATCAAAATTTTACACTAAAAATTAACACCCAGGAAAGCTCATTATTATTCAACGTAAAGCATCGAGGAATTTAACATTAAATAATGTACGGTGTGTTTTATTCGATTAATGTTGCTTTAATCATATATTATTACCATTTAACATTTATAAATGTTGTTGAATACTTCATAAACCTTTTACTAATAAATGCCAAATACAGTCTTGCCGCTTTTCATGTTTCCTCTATGTATGCCGTCCACGTGTCTAAAATATATTTGGTATTGGATTATATTATCTGTATTGAAATATATTTTAACATTGGTTCGGTGAGGCGAATATTTATAAAGATGACCTAGAAAGGCAACAAACGAAATACGAACAAAGGAATTATGAACAGTCAAACTAATACTTGTATAACATTAGTTGGTTTATCCACATAAGACAACGTGAAACTCGCTAAATGCAATTATCAAAAAGGTCGACAAAATGAAATTTAAATAACGAATGAACTTAATAAATTAAGCGTTAATTACTTGTTTTCGCAGCAACAAAGCCGACAGAATGCGCTTGGCAAATGTAGATAATTGAAACGCGGTCTGCGGAAATGATGCACAAACGTGAGGAACGTCATCTATTTTGAACCGAATAAAAATGCATTGTACACAAACTCACATCTCGTTGACTTCGGATCTCTCAACTTGTAACCACCGGTCGTCCTGAGCGAGCTACTAGTGTGGTTGAACATTTTTAGTCAGAGATTTCACTAATCACGTATCCGGGACGCGAAAATAGCGCGCTCCTCGAATGTTCGTTAAAAAACTGTATGCAAATACGTTTTTGCATTCATGTCCACAAATAGTTTCAATATAATCGCGTGGGATTGGCGTTGAGTGTATATGTCGAAACTGGAAATGTGCGGCGCGAGAGCGGCCTAGATGCGTTATTTTTGTTTCGGCGCTACTCCGGCAGTTTATTCAATTTTAATAACAATATTTTGCTGGACGGCGCGGCGCGGCGTGGCACACGCCACCTCGTTAGCTACTCGAAATTCGGAGCCTCGCATTTCGTTCAATGTTTTAAAATAAAATTAAAGCATTATAGCGTTATGCACGTTTATGACGAAATGTAATTAAAATTATGAACGGCGAATGAATGTTAATTATTTAGTCTGTTGAATTCATTATATTGTGATACACATATACTTTCTGCTAAACATTCACAAGGTTCAGATAATGTTGATCTATTAGAATATTAATTGGTACTTAGTGAGATAAATTGATAACAGTCGGTAAACCTAAGTCAAATACTCGCAGTATTACGAAGCTATATTCTGTGTTAATAATTTATACTTTTCTTTTAATATGATGAGTAAACATTATTATCATATTATTATTTTGAACATTTTATTAGTTAAGGAAGCCGTTTAACAACAAAAATATATGAGACGTGCCGCTTGTGGGCCACACAAAACATGAAATATTTCAGTTAAGTTATGAACATTTATTCAAAACATACATTAAGAAAGAGTAAACAGGAAGGGCAAAAATTCTGTATCATGTTACTGTTTCATAAAAGCCGGGGGTTACTTCCGTCACACATAATGACGCTCATTTGAATTTCCTTTGTTGAAGATAAATGTTATGGGGCTTTTCGGGATGATTTTTAGATCTGATTGTTACGTATATTGAATTGATTTACCCCTTTTGGGCAGATAGATCTATTTGATTTTACTATTCATAATATTTTATTTCTCGACATTGTGTTTACTATTCGTCATGTGCATTTAGAGCTACGAGGAGCTCAAAAGAAATTAAAACTATATACTCATAACACAAGACATTTTCTTTCCAAGAAAACTTTGTTGTGATGTAAAATGGTAATACAGTACCCGATCATATTCAACTTTATGCAGCGAGCTTAACTAGAATAGCTCTGAACTAAAATTAATTTGTCGATAGTGCCTTCGATAAACTTGCACATACCTCGGTAGTTTGCAGTTAGTAATGAAATGCATGTTTCCACGCAAGTAGCTATATCAAGTGATACCTACTCGAAACTTATTAAGGATAGGATGACGACCGCTTGGCGCAGTGGTAACACAACTGCTTTCTGCGCGAAGGGTCGTGGGTTCGATTCCCACACCGGAAAAATATATTTGTAATTTACATTTGTATTTTTCTGGGGTCTGGGTGTTGCT
>DWAJ01003222.1:0-15300 GCA_018238005.1 Eurema mandarina
TTGTCTATTCAATAAAAAAAGAATTTTTCAATTCGAACCAGTAGTTCCTGAGATTAGCGCGTTCAAACAAACAAACAAACAAACAAACAAACAAACAAACAAACAAACTCTTCAGCTTTATATATTAAGTATAGATTAATTATTACTTACTTACTTACTTGACTTTGAAATATCCTCTTTATTATGAAGTCGGTTGTAAGTATTCCTGTTCTTTAGCTTTCTTCTTCATAGTTCTTAAATTTCTTTCCTATAAGGATAGTCAGTCAGAAAGAAAGTCTAGCCAAATATATTTCTATCTTTCATTGTAAGTCTACAATATATTAATCTTAAATTCATAGTAAATTTCTATAAAAAATCCTTACAAATAAAAGTTATCAAAAAAGATTGCAATACAGTAAATGAATATTTTAGAAACAGCCCACGCGATTTCAACAACCCTTATGCAATACCGTACATAGACGTTTAAGGCATAGACTGATAGTCCCTTAAGAGTAGATCTGCCGTAAGTGAAGCCAAAACTGTATATATGTAGGTGTTAACAGCACGTTCTTTTACTGAATAACACGCACACAAGCCCACCGATAATGTTGCTGCTATAAGAAATTTACCCTATAAATGTGAAAAAAATCAAATCTAAGAAGAACACACGAATTTCGTTACGATGCACTGCGGTGACGATCTATGTAAGTAGACGAAATTGTCTACTTTGAAATGGCTACACTTTGAGTGCTCAGACGGCGGTTCTACATGCTCATACTCTATGCATACGAGTATGTACGTGCAAACAGCACTTATTGGCATCGCGCGAACATAATCTTATATCCTCGATATTTATGAGATGCGAGCAAATATTTATTGCAGTACTTGATTATGAATGGTCTTGGAGCATATATGTATGTCTGAGAAAGGTTTATTTTCGTATAATAATGATATTTTGTTATCTGCAAGAAATTTCCAGAACTTAAGACTAGCCAAGAGTATAAGGAAACCTTTTACAAAGACTGTTCGTTTGTCTGTCGCAAGGCTGTATCTTGTAGCGACCGCTATTCATGCGCCGAGTCTGAATCGCGCTTACGATATTTTTCCGAGACTTAGCATATATACAACTTCTCGACATCGAACCATCGGCGCCTAACGGCCGGCCAGTCAGTGGTTCGACTGGTCGAGGATCCTCCCTTTGGTTCAGAGGAAGGTTACATCATCCTTCCTTCCCACAATCTCATGAACAGTGATAGTCAGATAGTTGGAATTTTCATAGATGAAACAATGTTGCCGATATACTAGAAAATACTAAAACGTAAAATTAAATAAATATTTAAGGGGGCTCCGATACAACAAATGTGATTTTTTTCTTGTTTTTCTTTTTTATTAATAACAGCAAAAGGTAGAATATTGAAATATTCACACATTTTTTTAATAAGATTAAACCAACAAATAAAATTGCGCATCATTATTATAATATTAGTACAAAACCTTTATGCGATAGTCCGATTCGCACTTGGCAAGTTTTTATAAGTTATAGCAAGCTATAAATCTGAATGCCTCTGCCTCCGATTCCATTCTTAATATTCAGTGCGTGTTTTAATTTAACTTTGCTGACCGAAAAGTTTTAAAGGAAAATAATTATTCTAAAGAAGGAAATACATTTCAGTAGTGAAGTAAGAGAAGGGAAATATTAGTTTCGCAGTGACATCTCTCACGAGATTGTAGTCGCTAGAAGCTTCTATAGATAGCTTAGTTTCAAAATTATTTTAAGCACATCACTCATCTTTATAGTTTTAAATTTATTATCAAATGATTTGAAATGAACAGTCCATTTTAGAGGTTAAAAAATTAGTACGGTAATTAGAATTTCAAGAATGTTTCAATGCAAGCTTTAATGAAAAATCATTTTCAGGGAAAGGTTTATTATAATTTAGTAAGTGGCAGAGGTACCTCAAAATTAAGTAAAAGCCTCAATCTAATTATAAACTTGTTTTTAATTGAAACAATGTCTGAGACGTATGATTGATGGAAAGCCGAACAAACAAGTTAGTTAGTTTAGCTAAGTTTTTTAACTTAGAGCCAAAAATAAGTTTGGTCTAAAATTTGGCTAATTTAATTATAATCAAGTTATATTCTAAGTTTGGTTCAATATTTTTCAATGTAATAAGTATAAAATACATATCTAGAGGTTATTAAATTATTTCTCGTGCGTCGAAGTCTTGCTCTCTTAACAATATGCCATACGATTTTGATTCAGTGTCCGTTACATTGGATTACATATCTGGAAGACATTATTTACAAACTTTTATATTTTAGATATTACATTGTAATAAAGATATTTTGTGTAAATTATATATTATGGTAGATTTTTTTGGTCTGGTATAAAAATGGCGTCTAGGGACTGCTCAATTGCAAATTTTCTGAATGTCGGTTACCATTATACCTGTAATAGCTGGCTAGAATACGAAATGAATAGAATAGTGAATGATCCACATTAGTTGTTAGAAGATATTCTTCATCCATTATTATGGGTAGTAAGATGTGACCAATTCGGCCGCGACCAGTCTAAAGAACTCTAGTTGTTCGCAGCCGCGGTGGTGATCGCGTTCTTCGTGTGCTGGGCGCCCTTCCACTTCCAGAGGCTGTTCTTCATCTACGGCTCCAGCGTGTCTCACTACCACTCCATCAACGAGTACCTGTTCCTGGCAGCTGGAGTCTGTTACTACATCTCTGCTACCGTCAATCCTATTCTGTATAACATCATGAGCCATAGGTAAGAATTTTTTGCTTAAAATTTGGTTTTATGTAACTGAAGTCAAATTCAAAGTCAAAGGCAAAGTCATTTTCAAAGTCAAAATGAAAGTCAAAGTCAAGGTTAAAATCAAAAGTCAGTCATATATACGTTTTTAAACTAGACTACATATAACTTTGAATACACTCTTGAATAGTATAAGTAAGTACAAAAAAATAAAAAGAACCGGCAAAAAGTTTGTTAGTTGCTCTTTTAAAAATATTCAATGTGTTAATTTATAATCTAATCTTCCTATAATATACTTTAATTTTATTGGACTATTTAATGGATTGCCATTAAATAGTCTTTCATTAAAAAGAAACAAGCACACCAACTTCACTAAAGATATACTTTGTAGATATTTACACTTCGTTCTGAAGTCTAGACTTTAGTTCCAATTACCCTGAACCTATCAAAAGTTATAACAAATGTTGCCAGGGCGATGAGGACTATCAATCAAAGCTGGATTCAATATTTTCTATTTATAATAATTAATTATAATTTAGGAATCGTGTTTGCTAGCGGTGTGTGATTAGTATCGTGACTGGCAAAAATATTACCTTAGTAATAAAGATATTAATTGTGGAAGAAATTGGATCCTTAGTTTTATATTTAACCTTCATATGTTTAAATTTTATTTATTGGCGCTTTGTTGTTTTGATTAAGCGGGTAGGATAACTTAGTTAAGAAATATATTTTGGTTTTTGAAAAATTACGAATTCCCATTTTTTAGTTTCAATATGTAATATAATATGCCTTTTATAATAGCTATACTTATATATAAAGATAGGCGAGCTGAATAAATGAATTTATTTTAAGTCCCGTGAAGAATCTATAGATTTCGTATTGGAATTTTGCTACACAGGTGGATGATGTTTTGTTTCTTTTGACAGGAAATATTTATTCATGAATTTATGGATGTGTTGATTAACTTATGCAATGCAAACTGTACAAGTCATAGTATTTCTTAAATGCCTGTCCATAGATACAGGCTAGCGTTCAGAGAGACGCTGTGTTGCCGCGCGCGCGCCCGCCGCGACACGTCCAGCGTGCGGGACACCGTCCTCAACACTACTGAAGGTACTTACTTAATTATACTTTTATTTGGAATTTTAATTGTGGTGGAACTTTAGGCAGCTGACGGCCAAATACTCATACGCAAATTAAATTTAAGCACAACTTAAACCGGTCCGATTTGACAGTTCGCCATACAATTCTGTCAAAATTTGGCCAAATACTCATAAGGAAATTAAATGTAAGGCGTGCTTAAATTTAATTTGCGTATGAGTATTTGGCCGTTAGTCTTCTGATTGTAAGAAACATACTACGTTAATTAACATACGATATTTTTTGCTAAAATTCTAATTGGAATTTAGAAGGTGATAGGAAAGAATTTGTGGACACGAATAAATTGGTTCATGTCGTAAGAGATGCTGTTACTTTACGTCGCTTTTTTATATAATAGGGGGCAAACGAGCAAGCGCGTCACCGGATGCTAAGTGATCAGCGCCGCCCATGAGCACTCGCGTTGTCACGAGTGTGTTGCCGGCCTTTTAAGGAGAGGTACGCTTTTCTGCGGGAGGGAACAACACCGAGCGACATTAAATCTCAGCCTAGCATGGCTTTACCCAGATGTCTAGTACTTGTACTCTGTTGCCTACAGCTCCTTATATTGTGTTCCCACAAGGTACGCAGCTGGTGCGCGTGCGCTCGGAGCGCGGCGCGGGCCGCCACCGCCTCGAGCGCGCGCGCTGGACCAGCTACTACGGCTCCCCGCCCCCTGCACACACCCCCGCGCACACCGCCGCACACACACACTCGAACACGTACTCGCAACCACATACAACACGAACATACGTACACAGATATCGAGATCTACCCTCACACTAACTCATATTGGTTAAACTGCTTTTGACAATGTCCAGTTGTTTCGTAGTTGGGTTGGTGCAATCCAAACATCGAAACCAAACTATCTCTCCGATGACACAGGGCTGGACCGCTAAAATTGTCAATCAAATTATGTACTTTAATCATGATGACGTCACTGACATATGCGATAACAGTCTGTTTGTAATTTAAGAAAGGTATATAAATAATTAATTGTCATAACGATTTTTTTATATAAAACTGATACTTTGATCAAAAAATCATTGGAATAAATATTAGGTCAACAATGTATTATTTATGCAGTTATTGTAAATTAATTATATTGTTCACGGTACGTCCTTAAGTCGAAAAAATATGATTAGTATTACCTAACATAAAAGCGTAATGAATCCAAATATCAATGGATTCCAGTAGCGGCAATACCTCCTCTATAGAGCCCTGAAATATCTACTTTATTTTACAGCTAAATAGAACAGAAGAGTGAAAAAGAAATGACTCTGGCTTCATAGGCTTCACAGACAGAGATAAATATATTTTTCTCGATTTTTCTCCCTTTCTAGACTATGGACAATTTCTTTGCTCAGTTTTTCATCACCGTTGATGTAACATGATTGCGATGCTGCATACGTCACAATTGACATGTATCATACCACAGATAATTAATATCTGATATTATCTGTAGCTGTAGTATGTTACAGTATATCTGTATGCTATTTAATTGAAACATCACAAATGATTATGTAAGATAAAGTCAGTTAAGAGGATAGATTTATTTATCTATATGGGTATGTATGTTTGTATATATTTTACGAAGTGCGGCTACATCGATTGTTGCATTGTTTTACCCGAAAACAATCGGCTCGTACTAGGTTTAACCAAGAGTAAGTGGCTACACCTAGTTCTAATCGGCTAAAGGTGTAGGCGCACTTCGGGTATTAGCCGTAACATTTATTCCACCATAGCGGCTAAATCAATTAACTGATTTCAATGAACGATTCGTAATAATTTCCTCCATGATAAAGCTTTTCTTTTGTTAAGATTTTATAAGTCGTTATACGTCAAATTATAGTGTTAAAAAACCTAGTCATTATTACGTAATTGAATTACTCTTTGTACTACGCTTAATGCATTACTTAAGTAACTTAACACGACAGTGATAAGTTCAACTTGCTTATATCAAGGTGCTAATGGAAGTTTTACCCAAACATCATTTGTTTACAGACAACCAAAAACCGTTTCTTCCCACTCAGTTTAATGCACACAGATAATGTCAACATTAGTCTATAGTTTTTGGCTTAACAAATAAACCACCTCTTTGTTATTCCTACTTAAAAGTAAAAATATTTATTTTCAATAGTATCAAAAACAGTTAACATAAAACTATGTCATAAATGATGTCAACATAGTATTACAAAACAAAAATTTACCACCGGTTCGAAAGGCAGTTTCTACAGATCAGAACTGGCAAATGACTCTGATAGATGCTCTTTTAAAATAAATAAATACAACAATAATTATTGTGATGTACAAGAATAGCCGTAACAATATTAATATACTATAAATCTATTAATTATTTAAGTGTTATGTCCAAGCTTGTGTTAACTATTTTCACCATAAACATCAACAAATTCTATTTATAGATTACTCCCCTCGGTTTTACCCGCGTAGCTCCCGTTCCCGGGGCAATACCGGAATAAAAACTATCCTATGTATTAATCCAGGGCATCATCTATCTACATACCAAATTTCAACTAAATCGGTCCAGCCGTTTTGCTGTGAATGAAAGAAAAATTTCCTATTTATAATATTATAGTTAGTATAGTATAGTATGGAAATCAAAATAAATTTCTCAGTTGTTTTATTTCTCGTTTCTTCTCATAATGAACATTTCTCATATTCTTTCGAGAAATCCTAACAAAATCTTTCTCAGAATCTTGACAAATTAAACTTAAAATATTCATAACAACCTAATACTTAAATGCTGATTTAAATATTATAAATTGTGTTACTTTGGCGAAAGTGTTGTTTCTGAGTCAAAGCCATCTGATACAAAACGGTGACTAACGAACCGTAATAAAGGATATTAATGTCCTACTGTAATTGAACGTTTTAATTTATATCGTAATTTGGGCAAAATTTCAGATTCGAAGCACTATCTGAACCAAAGGGGCTTAATGCTAAAACGAAACATTTAAGTGATACCGTTATAACTGAAATATGAATTTTTTAATACAAAATTTTGGGTAGTTAGGAATCTTATTTTTATTGGTAACTAGCTTTTGCTCGCGACGTCGTCCCCGTTGATTTCTTTTTCAATTATTTCCTCGCTCCTATTAGTCGCAGCGTGATGTTATGTACCTTAAAGCCTTTCTCGATAAATTGTCTATTCAATAAAAAAATAATTTTTCAATTCGAACCAGTAGTTCCTAAGATTAGCGCGTTGTTGCACAAACTCTTCAGCTTTATATATTAGTTAGTATATAGATTCACACAGTGAACAATTGGTAAAATTATAGTAGCTTTTACAATATATAATTTGGGTCATATGAGTTTATACTATGAGATTAGGTATATCCTACTAATATTATAAATGTGAAAGTTTGCGAGAATGTATGGTGGTATGTTTGTTATTCTCTCACGGAAAAGCGGCTTTAACGATTTATTTATATATTTTATTTATTCACCCTTTGTTACAATGTACATAATTAAAATAAGTTTTGATACAATATAAGTTAGCTGGTTTGTGGATAGGTGATACCCTGGATTAACACGTAGTAGTGCTTTTTATCCTGGTATTGTTCCGGGCGTTAAATACAAAAAAGATGTTTTTGCGTTATAATTTGACGTTTATTAAAATATTCTAATACAGATGCATATAACATCAAAGAAAGAAATGTTTTTTTATTATCTTTATTGGAACAAAACATGTACCGTATAATGTAATCTGTAAAAACTGTCTGTTACCTGTTTTAATAAAATTTGTTCTAATGATATAAAATGGGAGATCTTTGTTTGATTGTTATGTAAAAAGTAAACATTAAATTGGATATATATTTTTGTATATAATAGCGACTTCAGTAATAACTTTGGTAATGCTATTTTATTACTATAGTTCTAAGTAAACCTTATATACGATGTCAAGAAGTTGTGTATATGCTCAGTATTGTATAAATATTATAAGCGCGATTCAGAACTCGGCATTAGTAGCGGTCGCTACACATTAACTTTTGTAATTGACTGTACAAATTAAAAAAAATCTAGTCACATCAATAATTTACATGACATTGTAATAAATTAAATTATTAAGAATACATTTTATTTATTTTATTATGTTTTAATTATAATAATCGATGTATGTATTATAAACTTAATGGCCTGTAAATAATTGTATTATTGTAATACTCAACGATTTCAAATAAATGTTGTACAAATATAAATTTGTTTTATTTTTCACCTATATTACTTTTAATCTGGTACCTAATTCTTTGATATAAATTATTTTTACAATAGGTTTCAAACTTGGTGTTTTAAAAAGACACGGATAAGACTTAATAGAAAAAAAATGAAAGAGGTAAAACACGAAATACAAAAGTGTATATATTATATTCTCAACTATATAATAACACACAGTAAGGGGAATTTATTAACCTATATTTGTATAGATAAAGAATATTATTTGTTTCTAAAGTTAGTTAAAAAACTACACGTACCTATGTACGTAGGTATATTAATCTTTCAAGCTCTAACCATGGAAGCGGATGGGCGGACGTAACGAAATTAAAAATGTACAAATTTAAGGTACAAAAGGCTAAATTGGGCGGACGGACACAACAAAACTAAGAAGCGACACATACACTACAATAAGGGGCAACAATTGAACCATGCCCGCCCGCCCAAAACTGACAAAATTAAAAAAAAAGATTTGAGAAGACGAGAAGAAGACGCTAACACCGTTAACGTCAACAAAACTCAAACGAAACAGGGTAGATGGGAGGGAAAACTATTTAAATATATTGCGCTGACTTGCGCGTTTAAAGGACTCTTAGTTACACCCAAATCCTTTACGACCAGAATACAGAAAAGAATAGATAAATCTGTACCAATAGGTGTGTAAGCAATCGTGTTTATTTTCTGTATAGCCCTAATCTCTTGAGTGTATAATTATATTACATAGAATATGTGACGACCGCTTGGTGCAGTGGTAGCACGACTGCTTTCTGCACGAAGGGTCGTGGCTTCGATTCGATCGGAAAATGTATTTGTAAATTATATTCGTATTTTTATGAGGTCTGAGTGTTGCTATGTATTATATGTTTGTATTTACTAGTATTATCTAGTTGCCATAGCACAAGCTCTGCTTAGCGTGAGCTTGATAACGCTGTGTATAATTGTCCTGTAATAAATATATTATTAAATATTGTTTAAATAATATATATACGCTATGGCGAATCTGCGCTTTACACCAAGTAAGTTATAAAATAATAAACTAAAATGATACTTAATAACAACACTTTAAAGTCGTAATTATCTCTTATAAATATTTTTTATTTAATATCCTAAGCTTCACCTCACCCCACAATGTAATGAATAAGAATCCCAGCACGTTTTCCGTATCAATTATATCATTGAAGACTGTGAACCCACCCCAAACCTATTTCGTAAATTATTCAAACTTAAAAATTCTTTTGTGGTTGAACATTAATGTTGAGCTTTCAAAAGATTCATATACTTGTGAAGGCTGCTATTGTGACTAACCTGCTGCTAAATACGTTTTGAAATGCCTGTCAAACTTGTCACAAGGTGGGTGAATAAATCAATCATTATACTTCACAGGGCTTAGAGTTGAGAATTTATTGTTATTTCATGTAGTCCCGTTCCCTGGGCAATACCGGAATATAAATCAATCCAGGTCCATCCATACTAGTGTTAATCCAGGGAATCATCTTTTTACATACCCAATTTTAAGTAAATCGTAGGTACAGCCGTTTTTGCTTGAAAGAATAACAAACACAAATAAATTCTTTACTTTCAAATTTATAATATTTGTAGGATTTTAGGATGATAGTTTATATTAAATAATACCGGTTGTAAATACACCATATATTTTAGCATTTAAAAATGCAAATGGGTACGTACGTAAACGTACGAAACCATAAAAATGTATCAAAATAGCCTTAAATAAATTAAATTAATATTTCAGTACATTTAGAGACACAGCGCCATCTAGTCCCACGCTAAGCAGAGCTTTTGTTATGACAAGTAGATAATGGAATAAATTACATATACACACTTTTCTTTTGTAAATACATACGTACAATACATAGCAACACCCAGACCCCAGAAAAATACAAATATAAATTACAAAAATATATATTTCCGGTGTGGGGATCGAACTCACGACCCTTCGCGCAGAAAGCAGTTGTGCTACCACTGCGCCAAGCGGTCGTCAAATTTCTAACAAAAGCGACGCGGTGGGCGGTCCTTGTGTTTATACAAACCATAAAGTTTTAATCCAAAAAGCTTATTTATGAAAGTCAATATCGTAATAATATTAATATTGGTAAGCCAGTTTATTGAAAAGGGATAATCTCTGTTTGGGATCACTTCTCTGCAGCTAACGGCCAACATATACTTATTTATTTGGAAAAAAATATCCCTACTTTACTTTGAACATGAAAATTCGTTAGTATGTTTGGATGTTTGTAACTCTTTCAGGCAAAAACTACTGAAAAGATATGTTCGAAGTTTGGCATACAGGTTAATTAGATCTTAAGTAACGATTTTTTCATTTTTCAAAAAACGCGGCAAAACCCGTGGAGCGCCATTGTTTGATAAAACGATAAAAGCGCAAAGCAAGTCGTAATGAAGTAAATATTATTTTTTCTTAATAGTTAGTAGCTCTATCCAGCTCAGACAATATTAATCTCTACGACTAATTGATTAATACAAATTAAATATTAAAAGAAATATTATTTTGTATCCCGCCATAACACACGCACACTGCTATACTTATGTATGAATAATGAATACGTCTACACTAATATTATAAAGGCGATATTTTGTGACTGCATGTTTGTTCTTCACGTCTAAAAGGCTGGAGCGATTTAAAAAAAATTGCTATGGTTAGCTGACACCCTAGATTATCGCATAGGCTACGTTTTACTACGGGAAAATACATAATTTATTTTCCCCTATTAATAGCCAGTAAGATATATCTGCTTCAATCTTTCCATTAATAAAATAATTTAAAAAAAAGACCTCAGAAAAACAAAAAACTACGTGCGATATTGAATCTCTACATAAATCTATACATATAATAAAAAAGTAACGAGTCGCTGTCTGTATATGGAAGATACAATATGAGAAAAAATATTATAGGAGACCTTTATTAACGCAATAGAACCCAAAACAATTATTTTTGGAATTTTTGTCTGTTTGTCTGTTTGTTTGTGCACGCTAATCTCAGAAACGGCTTATCCTATCTAGATGGGGATTTCAATTATATATTGTGGTAAACTTCAATTAACATTTAGTGTTTAATTCATGTCAATCGGTTGATAAATAAAAAAGTTATGGCAATTTAAAGAATCAGGTTGAACTTGCTGAACGTTTGTTGGCGCGGGTTAGGCATTTTCAAAAATGCTGCCCAAAGTCACTTTTCTACGCGGGCGAAGACGCTGGCACAGCTAGTATTAAATAAAGTTATCATACGTAACTTTTCGTTATAAAAGAACATGTGACTCCGATCTTTTGAGGATGAAAAATACTTCGAAATTGGATTAAAAGCATCAACAACTGCTGGAGGACCCGAAAGTTTGACTTTGATGTAATAATTGAATTTTTCCGTCATTTTAGATAAGAGGGTATCTCGTATAGATACGGCGAATCGATTTTTATCACTTTTTAAACTTATTAAATGAACTACGGACTTGTTTTTCTTTGATAGTAATTATTTGAATTAATAAATAAAATATTATTGTATTTTGAATAGACAAATTGTTGGTTATATTAAGTAGAGATTTGTTCTGAAGGTGACGTTCATCTTTAGATTTTACAAAAAATGATTGACAATATGACATTGTACTTCCCCCGTTTCTAATCAACTTCAAACCTGTGTATCCTAAAAATGGATATTCAATAAAACATATTTCATTGATCAGAACTTAGTACCACATACCTCCCAAATATTTCCACGCGTAAACATTTTCAAACCTGCCACAATTATCATGAAATCCTCAACAATACGCAGACGAATTTACGATCGAAGAGTCGTTATCGGTAATTGGAAGACTCGATATAATCGATTCGCTATCGAATGCATTAGCCGAGTGCACACGACTTGCACTGTCCGACATGCTGGCCGCCTGTTTCGTGCTATTTCTGATGCATCTTGAGGTATTTGTTGTTTATTTATATACTTGCTGTATGGCGCAGTTTTGCTCGCATTGGCTTCCTGATACAAAAGCAAAACAAAAAAATAATCGTCATTATAATAAAACACATTTATTTCATTCCGTCTTTTTCAAAGGGCCACCATTCTATACGCAAAATAGGCGCACCTAGTCGTCGAGTTGTGGACACTAGCCCGTGCTTACTTACTTAATTACTAACTATACCGTCTTTTAGTATTCTCTGTTATAGCAGCAACATTATTACATCATCTGAGAAATTATCAACAATTTTCTGTTCATGAGATACAGCCTGGTGATAAACATACAGGCAAACTCTTAGCATATGCTTCCGTTTGCCATTGGATACTAACACCTAATCATAAGCCCTTATTTTCTTGTAGGTAATTTACTTTACATGTATATATAAAACGTGCTTATAATATTTAATCACTGTATCTAAAATTTCTCTAAAATACATAAAAAAAAATATTATACATACAGACGAATTGAGAACCTCCTCCTTTTTTGAAGTCGGTTAATTAATCGCATTATCGAAAATCGGTTGCGTAGTTTTAAAGATTTAAACTTACATAGGGATAGACGAAACAAAGCGAGTTTGTTTTATACTATGTAATGACAATGAAGATACAAAATATACATGTTAATACCACCAATGTATGACTATATAGAGATATATATACATGACGGTCTATAGGTCTAGTTGGCTTAAACGTTATTGTCAAAGATACGTCTACTGGGGTCTGGGAATAGTTGAATGGATTGTGGAGGATTCGAGGAATTCCCTCGAGAAATGTTAACTCGATTTGTCGAAATACATTCTCAAAGTATACTGCAAACATACGATTTAAAAACCAAGATGCCTCTTATCGCAAGAAGATTAAGTACAAGTCTTTAGTATCTTTCGCTGGTTTACATTCTCGCTAAATCAATACATATTATAAAATAAAGTAGCTTTCTTTTGTTTTGATTCCTATGCATGTTTAAATCTTTAAAGCTACCCAACCGATTTTCATGCTGCTTTTTCTAAAGAAAGAGTTATTAAAAAGAAATATTTATGATAAATTTAGACATTTCCCTCCAAATGATTATGTTACATTTAAAAATCGAATTTCCCTGTCTATCCTTCGCTGACAGATAAAAAATTACATGGCGTAAGCTGTAATTAGCGGTAAACACGCTAGCAAACACAAAAGCGGCCTCGCATTGTGATCAAGACGTATCACAAAATGAATCTGTCACAAAGATTAATCTTTTGAACAAAAAACTGTGACGGTGATCTTTGATGCGTAGAAAATTTTTGTAAGATGTGCCTAGTAATAAATTCAACATGGCGTTCAAAATGAAAAAATGTAATAGGATAACACGTTTCATTGGATATATATTTTCTTAAAGATGTTATTTATACTAATTAGATAATTAATAACGTATAATACCATAGTTGGCGTTAATTTAATTATCTTATAGTGTCAGACGTTCAACCGCCTGAACAGGATGTGTAAATGTCACTCTGCTCGGGTCTGAAGGGCACTGTTGCCAGCGTGATTACTGGGCTCATGAGTCTTAACAACTTGTGACTCAAAGTGGGGAGCGTCGGTGTAGTGCACCCTGCCCGGAGTTGGGCTTTATAGCAAAGTTCCGGGTAGCACTGCATTGGCTATGGGCTGGCGTTACTCTTACTAACTTTCGCATTTAAAATTAATACATTGATATGGTAAAGTATTATGACTATTGTATTATTGTGCCATCGTACATCGTTTTGGTGAGGAAAATTATTAGGTACTAGTAATATTCCGGATTTATTGTGGATTAAATTAATTTAATTTAATTATTAAATTTTTCGGGGCGTTAATTAGCCTGATTTTAGTTAGTTATAATATAATTAGTTATAATATTAATAGGTCTAAAGATATTTTTCCGAAAGAACAGTTTCAAATAATTTATTTTACCAGTCAATAAATTATCATTTTCAAAAACTATAAGAAGTATCAAATCTTAGGTTACAAGAAGTTCTGTCAGACAATATTATTTGTTGAGATCCCTTACTTCAGTTTGAATGGATGAAGTTTTTTGCATAATCAATGTAATTAAACTTCCAAGTTGAACAATGGTAACTTCGTACATTTGGTTTAGAGAAACATTTGTTTGAGGACACTGAGCTAATTCAATTTGTTTGTGAATTTATAATTTAATATAATCGTTCTGATTTTGCTTTGAGTGGCTTTGAAATTTGGATATTCTTTTTGAATTAGTCTGGTCTTTTATAGGTGACCACCCTTGTATAACAATGGCTTGTCGAAAGAAATGACAGTGCGTTTCATTCTATAAGTGGGGCTACTGGAGGAATTTTTCCCTTACCGCTTATATCCTATATTTTATTCTTTTAAATCATAAATATTTTCCTTAAATTTAATTCCTCACTGTCAGGAGAACCTGTTTAGGTGACCACTTTCACATAAAAAACTGCTTTAAAATAGGATACAGCAAGAATAAATGGGTAGAATACATTGTTGAAATATGAATTTTATAAACTAGCTGACCCGTGCCCACTTCGTTGGGCATAATGTTATTTATCCTTTTCGGTTTTTTATAAAGCCTATGACATTCGGCAATAATGTGGCTTTCTATTGGTGAAAGAATTTTTTAAATCGGTGCAGTAGATCCCGAGATTACCGCTTACAATTTAACAAACACATAAACTTTTCTTCTTTATAATATTAGTTAAGACTAAAGAATATATTATATTATATATTTATATCAAATCAAATCTAAGCAATGCATAGACCACGTTCAGTTACCCCTCCCCTAACACTTCACTTGTCAATTCCACAAGACGACATTGTATTCGTAGCTTTAAATACAATCTATATATAGCTTAACATAGTTACAATGTCCGTCATGTTGGTTGTCACGGGCCATACGCCTTTACATGTAAACCTCAATTCTGATAGATTTCGTGATAGATTGTAATAATGTTAATTAATTTAATAAACGTAAAATTAATCCTTTGGTAATAATTGTTTTAATTCAAGCCAAAGTAAAAGTCAAATTAATGTTTAAGTCAAATATAATTTATTCAACGAGGCTACGTATTATAGTAACTCTTATGTACCCAATAGTAAGGAGCGAAATCATTATAAAACATTTACTTATGCGTCTGTCTGTCCTCGTTTATGTCAATAACTCGTGAAGGCTTCGAACTGTATTATATTATATACTAGCTGACCC
>DWAJ01003223.1:0-15294 GCA_018238005.1 Eurema mandarina
ATATGAGGATATTAAGAATACTAACAAAACTAATAAAAGCCTATTTCTCAACTCTGTAGAGTGGAAGAACAACTTGCAGAATTAGCTCCTTCAAGTTTTACTTGGAAGTAATAAAACATTTTTGTATGTAATTTTTGTATGGAAATATTCTATCCATTTCATTCAGTAAATTTAGCATGAAAGAATAATACAATAAATTCATAAATCGTTCGTCTTAATAACATTTATGATATTAGTAGACATATCGTGATGGTCGTCCACAATTTTCACGTTACTAGGCTTATTTCCCGTTGTGACAAAGGAACGTTGCATATTGGAGTTGTGTTCGAGCGAATTCAATTCGTATTGATTGAATTGATCGGTATTAACTGTACGAATGTCCTAATTAACACTCAATCTTTGAGTCACGCTGTAACCTGGGTTAGGTTAGTCAGGTGTATATTGGGCAAGTCATGTGTTACGTTTGAAGTTGAGTCCGCTACGTTGAATCCTTCGTCTGTCTGTTTAAATATAACATAACCTACCTCTTCTCCTAAAATTATACTCCATCTGAAGAAATCTAGGACAGGTTTTAAAAATATCATAGTACATATTTTGTTCACGTATCAGTTGTTACATTTACTTACAAGTCTACATAGAGGTTGCACAATTGTATATCATTGATACTATCGGTTGAACAAAATTCTCATACAATATTAATATTATAAGTATTTTACTCATTACTTAACGAATTCTAAAGTTTACGTTTACAGCGAGAAGCCAGTTTGTTCACAATCTATCTTAAAAGTTATTCTACTCTACATAGTGCATGTTCCCAAAACCTTCACAGCGTGCCATTGTAGTTAGATGCTCTCGTAAACATTGTCGCAGGATTTATTCTGTCACGTGAATTTAATAACACTTCCCTGATAATATTAGTTTGAAACTAAAACTTGCACCATACAATTTGATACATTACAGCGCATCCCCCGGCGCGCTTGACAATAGTCTGCTTTAATTCCACATACATAGTTGGAGACACGTGTTCCTGTAATATTTGAAGCTAGTTTATTTCTTTACCAGCCGTGCCCCGCGGTTTTACTCGAGTAATTTCCGTTCCCGCGGCAATACCGAGATAGTTAGTACTTGTAAGTCTGTAAAGAGATATCTATTTTATTCATAACTAGATGACTCGACGCGACTTCGTTCTCGCTGTACTTATCCTACCTACCCTCAGTTTAGATTTTTTCATACAATTTTTTTCCCGCAATTGGGAATTCCTTTCTCTACGGTACCTAAGCTACGTCCCTTCCAAATTTCAAGTGCCTACGTTTAGCTGTTTAGGCTGTGCGTTGATATGTCAGTCAGTCAGTCAGTCAGTTTCTCCTTTTATATCTATAGATATAGATTACATTATAACACACTTACCTACACTTTGTTATTGCTTGAAAAAACTTTCCTTGCCTTTCCCTATCTTCGATAAAACATATTACTCCAATATATTCTGCTGATGTATTTAATATAATTTCAACTCCCGCTGATCGGCGCTAGCTTAGAAATATTAATTACGGTAAGTAACAGCAATGAAATCACCACGGCTCGCGGCGAGCTCGAGGTGATATCGATCGCAACTTTATAATGTTTCGAAGTACTCGGTGTTAGACCTAACTTCTCGATGCATTGTTATCCCTCACAGTTTTTGTCCCACTTGGACTTGCCAACTATAGAAATATTCAATTTTGCTCTCGCGGTTTCAGCGTTCGAGAGTTGTAGGTGTATGTACTTTGTTTTAGTCTGAGTCAAAAGGTTTTGGTAACTAATGAATGTTATGTTTGTCTGTAGTGCGTTTAAAATTTTGTTAAATTAGCTAAGCGATGCAAAGGATATGTTATGTTAGATCGTTTGTTGTTAATGTTATGATGTATCCAACTCTTCGTCCGATTTTGTATATGATTCAGGTTGCTTGGCTAAACTAATTTCTTTAATTTGTCGCCACTTGTACATTTTTACTTCTTTTTTTGTTTTTTGTTAGGTAAGGGGTATCTTTTCCACACTTCTTTAAAACAACATACAATTAACTATTAACACTAAATCGTCTGAAGAAAATTGTCATTAATATGCTATCTTTCGCTGACAAGTCTCTACTGCGTTTATGCAATTTATTGTTAAAAATTCAACGCCTTTTATACGAGGACGATGTGCAACCGTCCTAACTACGCCGTACTGAAGGGCCATGGAAGGTTCAAGTGGGCGAATCCAGGATCATCCTGTTTTAATTACTTAGGCTCTAGCATAAGTCCGCCAGTGTAATTTAGACCTTTTCGACCTGTCAATTGAGCTGAAAATCACTCAACTGAGCTGTCTGCAAATTGACATTTATAAAGACGACCGGAATCGCATCTTGTTGATTTATTTGGCTACGTTTTGTGGAAAACGACCGTGTTTTGATAGTTTTTGCTTCTGTACATAACTTTAAATTGGGATTTATACTCTGTCAAATTGGTGAGGTCGGGGCAGATAGCGCGGCGAAAAAACTAAATAAAATTGTATTATCTGTCTTAGCTTGAATTTTAAAAGTAACAGATTTCTTTCTATAAACATTTTCTTATTTTGAGATTTGTTTTGAAAAAGGAATTGAGGAAAGATTTTTCTTCATTGTTTTGACTATTAGGAGCGGACTGTCTCTGTAATGATGTTGTTGTTTAGAATTAATGTTTTTAAAAGAAATGGAAATAACAGAAAATACGGAATAATAAACATTGAACAACGTTAATTATGCTTCTCTTTTTAAATCAAAGTAGGAAAAAGAAATAAAAAACAAATGACTTTATTTTTAAATAGAAAGTGAAACAACAGGAATAATTATTTCAGTTTATTTGGTAGCTAACCGTGTCTCGCAGGTTTGGTCCTGTAAATACTGATTCCGTTCTTGTCAATATTTTTCGGTTCAATCACACACACACGTATATGCACGCACACAAACAATTTTTTTTTCAATTTCTAAAATATTTTTTATAATTTGCTTCGTTCAATTACATATTGTCTGTATTCAGAGTCCGATATTCTACCATTATATAATACTAATTCCCGACAATTATTCTCGCTCTAAAAACAATCCATGTACTTCAAGGAACCCTTTTTAAAAAAGTGGCCAAATTGGTTTTGAGTTATATACTTACCAACACATTTTGCGATTCATTTTTATATTATAGATAAGTATAGATGAAATGTATATGATTTTACAGGTGCGTGAGTCGGAGTCGAGCCCCGGCCAAAGAAGCATTTCATTGAGATACGAGGGACGTGTCTACCACTACCGTATCAACGAAGATTCTGATGGGAAGGTACGATGCTTCAATGTACTACATTTGAAATTTAAAAGTGGCTTTTGTAACATAATAGAACTGAGATTATCCGACCTTAAAATGCGACTAAAATTCGGACAGTCTCGAAATATCTTTATTCAACTACAAACATATAACACTACTAGCTGTTGCCCGCGACTCCGTCCGCGTGGACTTTCATATAAACTTAGACCCCCTTCCTCATTATAACCCTTTTTTCCAGTTAAAAAGTAGGATATGTTTTATCTCAGGCTCTAGACCATCAGTGTACCAAATAAGATAACAATCGGTTCATCGGTTTGGCCTTGAAATCGTGAAATTATAAAAAGTTTCAAACCCTCGTGCAACCTTTTGGGGGTTTATTTTTTAAAAAAAGTAGCCTATTTCCTTCCCCAGGCTCTAGATCATCTGTGTACCAAATTTCATTACAATCGGTTCATCGGTTTGGCCTTGAAATCGTGAAATTATAAAAAGTTTCAACCCCTCGCGCAACCTTTTGGGGGTTTATTTATTAAAAAAAGTAGCCTATGTCCTTACCCAGGCTCTAGACCATCTGTGTACCAAATTTCGCTCTAATCGGGTTGTTGGTTTTAGTGTGATGGAAAGACAGACAGACAGAGTTACTATCGCATTTATAATATTAGTATGGATTATATATACTACTACAGCCAGTAATAGAATTGTATCGCCAAAAAGAGCACAATATTGCCGTTCAAATATTATGTCGATGTCAATGAACTCTTTTGAATCGTAACTACCGAAAAATAAAATACCCTGAATAGAAACTATTTATTATGTCTGCTCTAATTGGTTCCTTTGAAGATGAAGCTCTATAAATATGTAGCTTTCAAATCATATTTTAATGACGATAGCGAATATACTGAATGTACGTCTGTAGCGTTTAATTTTTGATAATTTTTTTTTTTGATGATGGAATTGAGATCATACGGCTTAGAAAATAATATTATTATTATTATAATTCGCAGTGTACTGCGGTTAGGGTACGTAAAAGGTATATAGGGAACCCTTATAACATCACTTTGAGGTCCATACATTTTATATGTGCATGTACCAGGATAGCATAAGTTATGTAGATAATATGAGTCGGAAAGGTCGCCCGAATCGATCTGTGTGGGAACTTAATTAGTAGCAAAGGATCGGACTCGGATAAAAGTTTTAAATGCGTTTTTATATTTATTTTTTGTTCGTTACGCTGTGTTGATTGGAATTCGTCAGTACAGCCAACAAAAAAAGTTAGTGAACGCGTCAAATATTCCAAAACACCACCATATAAATTAATTTTATAGAGAAAAATGCTTTAAATGTATTCAACGAACGTTAACATTATTTTCGCCTTGTCACGATACCTTTTTGTATTGAATGTTCATCAACTGCTGTAGTTGGCTGTACATTATATCGACTAGAGGCTTAACTGATACGGTTAAGGTGTAACGATATTTGAGACTAGTCACTAGGGTGTAGGGTACAGAGATATATAAGAAGCCCTTTAGTTTAGATTAATGCCGTAACACTGAAACGCTGTTCAAATATAAGTACAACTTAAACCGGTCCGATTAGACGGTTCGCCATTCAAATCTGTCAAAATTACTAGACTTGAGGCGTGCTTTAATTTGATTTGCGTACGAGTATTTGGTCGTATGTTTGTTAACAAATAACCATCTTAACAACCAACAATCTTAGTAAAAATTTTACAAGAGATTTGTGAACATCACGTTGTTCACTACGCGTCTGCGAAATACTTGAAATAGGTAATATCATATTTATTCGAAAGATTTCTGCACGAATTTTTATGTGATTATCAATATAACAATGTATTTTTGAGTATTCTTTATTTATACGTAACCTGGAAGCTTCACAGCGAACTAGATACACACAGTAAATTTTAAATTAACAGAAATCGTATTGGAAACTGCTTTAATCTAAACTGAAAACATCTCGCTGCTAATCACTCCGATCTATTAACAGTTTATCTGACGTTTGATAGATTGGTCTGTTTCAGTTTAAACCAACGATGTATGATAGTAATATATTATGTACTATGCTCTACGAAAATTCTCCTGCATAGATATAGTAATAAAATTAAAGAATCTTCTTTAAATAAAACTAAGTTGGGTTTGTTACAACACTTAAGGGGGAGGAGGGGCAAAGTTTATATGAAAGTCCACGCGGACGGAGTCGCGGGTAACAGCTAGTAGGAGGCAGCTACAGAGCCTTCTCTCTCGCGTAAGCATGTGAGTTATGACGTAGAATATTAAACTATTCGTTCACTTAATATAAGTGAATCGTTTTAATTAACAGAGAGATATAGAATTAGAGTATAGTTAGACTGTGTTATTCAAGACTTTTGCTGTACTGTTGTGTTAAGTTTATAAGGCTTATAATATACTATTATAAACCTTATAGTTAGTAGAAGTTAAAAGTCATATAAAAATAATAACAGAGACTGAGTAAATTGAAGAAAGAGCTGGAAATCCATTAAATAATGAATTCTTCGTACTAGTTATATTTTTTACATGTTTAATATTCCGACCGCCGCGTTTCGCCTTTTGTTCCACTAAAAACAGAAAATATCCAATAACGTAATCGAATCTAACGATCAGCAAAATAGATAACTAGAGGACTACGGGATTCATTAATAGTTGCGAGAGTTTTATACAACGGACGCTGGTTGCTAGGACGGCTAGGTATTACCGGCGCAGCGGCTAACAACGTAATATGATGACTGCAATTAAACGCTGTTACAACAATGTTCAGTTCTAGGTTCTAAATCCAGGTTTATGAATAACTACCTAACAGTATTATATAAAAGTTTAGAGTTAGACTCTACTAAGCCACTAGCCCATATAGTTGATATTTTAAGATAAATTATGTCTATAAAACTTTGTTTCGTAGGTAATAAGTTAATTACTTTATCTATTTATAAGGTACTGAGAGTGACAATAATTTAAGTTAAACAAAATTCAATTTATGTAAGATAAGATAACATATTCTAACATCATACCGTCGTACAAATATGAATAGTAACCACTAATTCAATGAGCTAACGCGCTAGCGGCACCCTCGTCTGCTTATCACTAATTACCAAGTTCGGATGAGTGGTTATCATTTGATTGGCGCGTCGCACAAACGTAAACGTAACCGCAGGTCCAATTAGCGTGTATGACCTACATCGGTCGCACGCTTTTCCGAACACATCGCTCATTAATCAAAACCTCAATAAGCAATGTCATTTCAGTTTGTATAATGACGACAAAAGGATAGGCCATCGATTTTGCAGGTCACTTGAAATAGATTACCGATCGTTTGTAAACAGTAAATATTACTAAGTTGGTCAAGAGTAAATAAATCGTACTTAAGTGTGATGTGAGAAGAAAATGATTTTATACTTAGTTGTTGTTAATGAACAATCAACAAATGTTGTTATGGATTGTTATACTGTTGCGATGTTCTGAGGTATTATTATTATTATTATTTATTCTTCATTACATGTACAATAAAAACATAAAAATATAAACATTATAATAGTGATTTCTATCTGGCAACCAGGCAATTATTGTTATAGTTGCTATGCATTATAGAGACTTCCCTAACCAATGAAATAGTCCACCAACCAGAAGCAATTTGAGTGAGCTTTTTACATTAGAGACTTTTCCATATCCAATGAAATAGGGAGGTCCAATAACCTGGAACAATTTGAGTGAGAAGCTATTTATTCCACAGGTGTACGTAACATCGGAGTCCAAGTTCGGCACCCTAGCCGAGCTGGTCCACCACCACTCCGTATTAGGTGATGGGCTAATCACCCAGTTGCTCTACCCGGCTCCGAAGCGGAACAAGCCGACAGTGTTCCCCCTGGCTCCTCCAGACGAGTGGGAGATTGATAGAACGGATATAGTGATGAAGCACAAGCTCGGCGGCGGTCAGTATGGAGATGTGTACGAGGCCGCGTGGAAGAGGTGTAATATGACTGTGAGTAAATCATTTGTTTTTTATTATTTTATTTATGTATGTAGACATGCAAACATAAATTAAATGTCGGTGTATTGCATCCCTGTCTGGAGTTTGGCTTTAGAGCAAAGTTCCGGGTAGCACTGCATTGATTATGGGCTGGCGTTTCTCGTACCATCAGGAGTGCGTCCAGCTCGTCTCACCACTTAGTAGCATAAAAAAACAGCAGTACATACAAAACATTCAAGGTAAAAAATAACAAGTACAAAAATAAAGTTGGGGTGTATAAGTTACAGCCATGTACAACAATCTCTTACAATAGACTAGGATATGTTAAAGCAATTTTACTTGAAGTGTGACAAAAAAAATAAAATGAACAAAAAGTCTTAACCACTTGAAATCAACGACAAGTAAGAAGAATTGTTTTTAGCTAGTTTTCCTGGCCTAAGACACGTGTCGAAAAAAACTCGTCGTTTACTTGAAATGTATCATACCTATTTTTAAGAGGGATAGTGATCGTGTTTGACGTGATCGTAAGCCATGGTATAGTTGTTGACAACATTTTTATTTAGTACTAACTATTTAAGAAATCTATTTACATAAAGTACTTAAAGTGACATGGCTGGGAAGAAATGGCATAATAAAATAAATGATAAATTGAATAGAAGAATAGTATTGTTGTTGTATTTTTAGTGAAATCTAACTCTTTATTCATTAGTATGGGGTTTCGAATCTTACTATATTTATGCAACAACATCTGACTCATCTAACCCTTTCAGGTCGCCGTCAAAACCCTGAAAGACGACACGATGGCCCTAAAAGACTTCCTCGAAGAAGCGGCCATTATGAAAGAGATGAGACATCCTAACCTGGTCCAATTGCTCGGAGTTTGCACTCGGGAGCCGCCATTTTATATCATCACAGAGTTCATGAGCCGAGGGAACCTTCTAGACTATCTCCGGACTGGGAATAGAGACCATATCGACGCGGTCGTGCTCATGTATATGGCCACGCAAATCGCATCTGGCATGAGCTATCTGGAAAGCCGCTCGTTTATACACAGGTTGGTAGATCGGAGTATTAATTGAGCAGTGTTAAGGCAAAACCCTCATAGGACTAGGATTATTAAAATAAGGGCAAGTGAGTTTCTGTGTAGTTGAGGCTACCAGCGATCGTGATCGGATATAACTTCTGGCAAAGGCATCTTTAAAGGCATACAGCAGCTAGTTGTTGATAAACCTCAAAAATCCAGGTTTATGAATTACTACCTAACAGTGTTATATAAAAGTTTAGAGTTAGACTTTACTAAGCCACTAACCCACATTGTTGCTATTTTAAGATAAATTATGTCTATAAAATTTCGTTTCGTAGGTAATAAGTTAATTAATTTATCTTTTTATAAGTTTGTACTAATATTACAATGTCAAAAACCCACAAACTCTACCCAGTTTGTGAGTATAAGACGTTATGGAAGAAATCGATGAATATATTCTATGTATCCCGAAAAATAATTGTTAAAAAATTTGGACCGGCTTTGACGTGGCTCTTTTCGCCCATTACAGGGATCTAGCGGCGCGCAACTGTCTAGTTGGCGAGAACCACTTGGTGAAAGTGGCTGACTTTGGACTAGCTCGTCTTATGCGTGACGACACGTACACTGCGCACGCTGGAGCCAAGTTCCCGATCAAATGGACCGCGCCTGAAGGCCTCGCCTACAACACGTTCAGTACCAAGAGCGATGTGTGGGCGTTCGGTATTCTCCTGTGGGAGATCGCCACGTATGGCATGTCCCCGTATCCGGGAGTCGATCTAGCTGACGTGTACCATATGCTGGAGAAGGTGAGTGATCTGCAGTTTTATTTTGGTGTAATAGTGTCCGATTTAGGTTGCCTATAGGTAGTTCGAGGAGGAGTCAGTTCAGTCAGATTTTGTTAACGAAGATTTATAAGTATATTGACGAAGTGAGATTAAACGGGACGTCGAAGAAAGGGATAGCTAAGCATTGTAGACGCCTTATGGGATATAGGTTACTAAAAGGCAAAAGGATAGGTATACAGACAAGAAAAAGATAACGAAGGTTAAAATATATTCATTCGTCGCTCAATATTTGCCTGCTGTGCAGCGGCTGTGGTCGGCGTTCAACGGAGCTCCGACCTACACGTCATAGAGGGACTATGAATATCCCACGAAAAACATGAAATGTAAAAAAATGCCTAGTCTCTCGATGCAGTCTTTCCATCGTAAAAAGTTTTGAGATCTCATAGAAGCCAAGTCCTATTCAAATTAATTTGTAGTTATAAATCAATATTTAGTAATTGTATCAATAGTTTTCTTTAGATTATAGTTATTATAGAGACTTGGCATTTTTTTTCATTTAATGTTTTTCGTTCGTCATTTATTTGTTGTAAGTGTATTTCTTTCTTTTTTATCACATTTATATTATTATTTTTTATAGGATGTATGTATTCATCCAATTGAATATTTAAAAAACGAACTAAGTTAACAATGCCGTCAAAATCCATACACAATGTTCTTGCCAAACCGCAAATATAAAATTGTTTTCTCTGTACTATATTATTTTTTAATCTATTTAAATAAAAATGAAATGCTGTTCGTTATGTTTCGCTAAAACTCGAGAGCGGCTGAATGGATTTATGTTATCTTGGTCTTGAAGTAGTCGTGGGGGTCTAGGGAAGGTTTAAAAGGTTAGAAATAATCCAATAATTGCCGGGAAAACCATAAAAATAGCCCTTTTCTATTCGTCATACAAACGTTTGAGAGTCAATTATAGATATTATTACCGTTGCACAAAGTTCAAATTCAATCATATCTGTCTAAGTAGCATTTTCGTGCGTGTGGAATCTGATGTCGCGTAATATAAAATACTTCTTATTATTTACCAGCAGTAATACCTTTACAACACACGTGCAAAGCCGGGGCGGGCTGCTAGTGTTTTTTTATAAATTTTTCCTTTATATGAGACTTATGATCTATCTTGGTGCAAAATTTGAAGCTTCTAGGTCTGCTAGAAGTGCCTTAGAATTTTGATGATCGGTGAGTCAGTCAGTCAGTCAGCGAGTCAGTGAGTGACAAAATTAAGAAATTTGAACCGTTATAATTCTTAAACCACTGGTTCAAATTGAATGAAATTTTAAATATACCGTGTATTTATAATGCCTACATAGTTACTGAAAATTCAGTCTTCTAGTTTTATCCACAAAGTAACAGGGGTGGAAAATGGCCTGAATTGCTTCGAGAAAAGGATAGTACGGCCGTGCCGCTTTTTTGCTCGACTTGGCGGGGGCACTACCGTGCCCCTGATGAGGAGGTTATAACTAGATAGATCTGAGAGTCTACCTGAAGCTCGTTGAAATAATTATAATCTACTAGGTGGCCCGACGCGACTTCGTTCATGTTGTACCTATTCGACCCGAAACCTTATACCCTACCTACAATTTTTTTTCCTTAACAATCAGCCTCGTACATCCAGGAATATTTCAAAAACAATGATTTAAATCGGTTCAGCTAATATCATAAGATTATTGATAAAGAATTGAAAGAGTGTTGTATCTCTGCTTTATAGATACATACTCTGTCGACCCTTTAAAAACCTGTCCTAAACCTTGTTAAAAGTGTTATCTTTCGACTGATGGTAACTATTTAAGGGTACTTGGGCAGAACCTACACGTCGACTAGGCTGATATTGATATAATAGATAAAATGAACTATGACGTCACAATTTGTCTTACATTAGTTTTACCGTCCTTATGTTTATAAAGTGAAGAGCCGCACTATGTTATACAAAAGCAAAGAATAAGTAATGTTTAATGTTATAATAAATGCGTTTGCAAAGTAAAAGAAGCGTCAAGTACATTGACGTTTAATTTCTCGATGCTCGCGGGTGTTCTAAAAAAATCGTTAATGTGTTCTTGTTTTAAATCACTAAATAGTATAAAACTTTATATGTTTATATAAAAAATATAGTTTAAAAAAGTCGCTCTTTCTCTGTATCCTTTATCCCTGCAAACGATACTCTTGCGTTTTTTTCTAATAGAGTGCTTCAAGAGGAAGGTTTACATGCATAATGTTGCTAGTTATATAAAAATAACGTTTTTTCGTACGTTCATTGTGGCATTTTTCAAAGACAAATATATCTGTTCAACTATACTACATAAAGTAGCACTTTTAAATCGTGATAGCGGTTGTGTACGCTTCGAAACCGACAAGAAACTCTTATTACATATTTTTAAATAAAAAGTTACAAGTAAAATCAATAGAACTTCGAACATTGTATAGTTGTGTCAATTAAAATATACATAGGTACATTTTAAGCATAGGCTTAGTTTTTTGAAAGGATCACTATAAATTGAATGCGACATGGGAAACCGTATAAATAATTCATTTGTATTATAAAAATATTATTTTGTTTACAACATAAAAAAATAAATATTCGTCGAAAGGGATAAATGCTGTTGTATTTTTTCTATATATTTTAATTATTAACGTTTTACAAAAAAATAATGATTTTGCTTTTTGGACCAGTCGCTCTATTAAAACATAACCATTCTACTATTATATGATTATAATTAATATAAAAGAAATGCACGATTTTCTGTGTAGGATTTTCAAAGAAATACAATTTAGAAAATTGGTTCTGAAACATCAGTGTAGATGTGAGATAATTAAATTAAGGATTTATTTCTTCTAATAAATTTTAAAATTGAATTTGTTCTGTAAAATTCAAGCAGTTTTTATTATTTATATACTTTTGCTTAATATGTATATGGATCCCACTATTGACGTGGCTCTTGGTGTAGTTGAAAAATAAAATGAAATTATGCATGCAATAAACTCAGTTTAGGAGGTCTAGACTTATCTCTTATCACTTCTTACTTCCTTACAAACATTATCCCTTTATAAAAGCATTTATAAATAACGTTTTATGAACTATGCGTATGATGAATGGTTCTTTATATATTTGAAACGTTCTGAAAATAGAACGCTTACAAAACCAGTCAATGTATGAAGAAACAAGGAATAAAACAACACATAGACATCAATGTTTATTAACGAAATAATAAACCGAAAATATAAATAAAAACAAATCGAAAACGGTTCACGCGAGAATCGGCGCTCAATAAGATCCCGTTTCAAAACAAGACGTTTCACCTTTTTGCATTTCGTGTGAAAATTAACATCGTAGTTTATTAAACACGCTGTGACGCGGGCGCAAACTGTAATACAAAACTAACGCGATAACAAAATTGTTAGCCGCTCGAACACAAACATATCCATTAACCACTACATCTATTGCATTCGAAAATGGACGCATATTCTACAGGACCCAGCAATATGCGCCCTTAAAACTTCAGTACCGCACTACGTACGCAACAAAAACACATACACTCCCATCTAATGAAAGTACAATAATATAGGCATCGTTTTTGATATTAATTTAATCAATCACTTAAATACAATTAAACTTCTGGGTTAATCGAATCAAAGTACTCGATATGATGGGGATATGGAGATAATTTCGTTATATTAGCAATGTGAAGAGTCGGTGCATAGATGCTTTTTGCATAGCGAGCACTGAGGCCTGCTCACCGCGATTCGTGAGAATATCTCTGAGGCGGACAGTTCTTTGCTTAGCTTACTGCACATGGAGTACGAGACGGATTTCTTTGAGAAATCCTTTTCGGGCACGCAAGTACGTGCGCGGACAGGACCGATCTCTTGACCCGTTTCAACTAAAAATAATGTTTACATTAGCGGAATTTGTAATGCGAAGACTTTAGTTCAACATATTATTGAATATAGGATCTATTGTGTGACAGTGTCTCACGTTAAAAATTTAGAGAGGCAGTTTCAAATATTAAAGATTTCGATAGTAGTTTCTTACCCAATTTTGCTGATTCCGATGTGATGACGATGCATAAAAATGCCATTCCAGGAATGTAGCAATCTATGTTGGGTACCTTTAAAATTAATTCGTTTATAAATTTTGTATATTAAAATTGTTTTTTCAAAGCTAATAATGAAGGAAGGTTATCAGGCGAAAAACTTATGATATTTTAAGGGAATGTATGTGTATCTGAAAATTTTCGTTACATGTGCAAGTGTGTGCAAATTTACTGTTATCTGATGTGAATAAGATTTTAAAGTTTTTAAGATTTTGTTTTATATTTTAATCGCTATATAAAACGGGATATTCATCAAATTAGCAACATTACTAAGTTTTTATGTATTACGTTTCTAAAAATCTTTGCTCCCTTTGGGAGATAGTAGGTTAAGGATAAAAATCTTCTGTTTCTGACACATTAACATTCCTATATACTCACAGTTATATTCGCGTAGTCGGGATGGTCTGGGTCCCAACAGCCGGGATGGTCGAACGATAAACAGTTATAACATTGAATGCCCTTAGCTGAAGGCGAAACGAACTTCTTTGGTTTCACCTTTTTGTGCTTTCCTAAATAAATAAAAAAATAAAAAAAAATCTTAAGTTTATTCAAAATTTAAGAAAAAAGTTGTATGCAAATCGATATCTTAAAATTTGCCTTGTAAAAAAGAATGTTATCGATAAAATTACTAAATATATTTAATACTGAAAGTGCAGTGTAGGACATCGTGGAAGGGTCACCAACATAGAAACCTGTTATTTTTGTTTAGAACTTTTCTCTTTATATACCTTGTCCTGCCAATGATGAAGAACAAAAAATAATTCAATATAACGCAGTCAATCGGAATCTATACGTATACAATTATTTCAAGTCATTTCTAATTATACAAAAAAAAAGTAATAATAATTCATCAACATTGAAATTTAATAGAAATTTTATAAACAAATAACAATTTCTCACCGTTAACAGCCATCGTGAATAAAAGGAAATAAATAACGGAGTCCCTTAATACGGACATTTTGTGATGCTTGTCGCTCGAGGTGTGTTCGCTCAATGATTTGCCAAGTGCTAACCGAACCGCTTATATTGTCACTCGATGACGTTGTCTTTCATCAACGCGTATACATGGTGCATTGTATTTTTCACTTACGGGGCTATATAGTTACAATGATTGTTTTAATTGGTAATCGAAGGGTCTTCAACGTTTGTGGCTAATACAAGTCTATCGTATGAACGCTCATTTTTTAAACTAGAGACTGTATCCAGTCATGAAGTGAATATTCAATTTTAACCCCGTTAATTTATTTTCAGTGACCATTTATTCCTTCGTGGCTTAGGGCAATACGCGCTATATGTATAACTAGCATATAAAAAAGGTTTCGCGAATTTGCTGTTGGTTTTATTAGGAATTGGGACTTTTTTTGCGTATGTAGTATACATAACCTTTTTTATGTGATTGCTGTGTTACTGAGCAAAAGCTTCACCTGACGCTTTTTCTCTACATAAACTTTGATATTAAGAAAGAAAAGGGGGATGTAGCCTTCCTTTGAACTAAAGGGAGGATCCTCGACCAGCCGAACCACTGACTGGCCCGCTGGAGGATAGTTCCCCGATTGTTCGATGTCAAGAAATTGTTATGTTAGGTCTCGTATTAGGTATAAATATTAGTAGCGGTCGCTAAAGGTATTATTCTAAATATTGTTTATAATATCTATAGCGAAGTTTATTCAAACTAACAGTGTGATTAGATTGTCTCGACATCGTCTAGCTTTCATGGGAATGTTTTCAAAGAGGTTTCAAAACCATGAACCATAGGTAGCATTAAATTGCAAACGTTTAAAAGGTGAATTCAAACACTAAAACTCTTTTACGATCTGCCATAAGTTTTTTTTTAAATATTGTTTGAATTAATGTTCCCTGTATGTTGAAAATAAATAAAATCTTTAGTATTAGCATAGTTCAAATACTTTGTTGCGAACGATTGATTCGTGCGTCCTCAGCTAGTCCGCCCCCCGAAAGGGTGCGCGACGGAACACCGGTGGGTTTTATTCGGAATGGCCCTTCTGGCGAGTCCGACATACCCGCCTCCTTCTCCCCCG
>DWAJ01003224.1:0-15293 GCA_018238005.1 Eurema mandarina
TAAAGACACGTTATTTTACTCAAAATTATGTACCTATTTCCAAATTACAACATTCTAGTAGTTAAAATTAATCAGTGGTAAGTTGTGATGGATAAAAACGAGCTTTTCGGCATTTTTGTTCGCAGACAGAAAACTCAGAAAATAACCTCTCACTATAAACGCTAACATTCCAATATGGGCTATTTTTTATCATCCATTTTATAAGCCATTTGACGAAAAAAAGTGTCAACAAACTTCTTAGCAAAACAGTAATTAAGTTTCACTTTACGTATTACTTATATACTAAAAAGCGCTCCGTGACCCGATTTACTCGCAAACGAAACAAATACAAACAATATTTGCATGCACCCCGCCCCGCTCGCACGCCGTCGTCGCCTGCAGCGCGAACGCAGCGAGAAAAACAACTTGTCTTATTCCAGCTAATGCACCCCTATCAAGCATGTACTTAACGCCGAACATTCGGCGCCGAATATTCGGCGCTTCGGCCGACAGCGTAGCCGAATATTCGGTATTCGGTATTCGGCCAATTCACTATTCGTGGCATCTCTAGTTATTATATTCTTCGTAATATGATGTTGATGACAATGGCTTCCCAAATAGTAAATTCTTAATAGAAAAATCTCATAACAGCAGTCATAATATTTAATCATAATTTTAAATACGTTCTTCGCCAGTCGCCAAAATCTTACAACCCATGCGTACGATAACAATTATAGCTCGGCCAATTATAATAATAGCAATCAATGTCGTAATAAACAGTTGGGCAAAACGAGAATAATAAGTGTATATACGCGTTCGGAAAGAATCAAACGCAGTTCTACGGCAGGGTTAAATACGTCAAGAGTTAAATTTACTCCCGGTGATGTCAGACGCTTCACCTAGATTTCAATGTTCACTGCGTGATTACTTCACCCGCGAATAGATGGCAGCAGCCGCATTAAACAAAGCGGCCAGTACTACACTATTAAATCTAATAACTAATAAAAGTAATCATGTACAAATCCTCCACAAATCTAAAAATACACTCAAAATATTATCGAACGGTAAAAACTCACAAAAACTCAAAATAAAATGAACAGCGCTCAAAACTATAATCCGCGAACATTCGGGATGGCGTGAAAAACGGCCTACAACAATGTCGGGTACGTTTATCACGCGGAAGCGGGAGCAGACGCTCGTGACACTCACTGTAGAATATCCAACTACAGCTGACTGTGTCCGTGACGGTGACGATGGCTGCGGGGTCGAGGCAGCGCAGGCGCGCGGGGGGCGCGGGCAGCGGGGGCATCACACGTCCTCTCGCCGCGGCAGTGCGCTCGGCACTGGTGAGTGGTGACTGGTGACTGGCCGCGCGCCCGCCCCGAATAATCACGCCGACCGCCAGGCGGCCAGGCCCACCAGCTAGTGCTGCTACTTCCAAAAAATTGCACCTCGCTCAAGCGCAACAGACTCTCGATATATTCGTCAAATCATTCTTCTCTATCATTGCATCATAAGTCAACGCTATAGAGCTCATCATGAGAACAGATCACCAATACAATAATTCTGGGTAGTTGGAGCGTCATTAAACACTTTCTAGCAAAAGCCACTACATATCGATTGTTCAATATTTGTAATGACTTTATTTTTTAATCTTCATTTCGAATAGCTAGAGATCACAAAATTCGACGATCAGTTTGGTCAGCATTAAAGTGTCAAAAGGTGCGAAAACCAGCAGACAGTTGGCAGTAAAGCGCAAAATATAGCGCTAGAACCGCTAAAATGGCAGTGAGACGGGAGAGCCGGGCGCGATGCAACAACAAACCGCTATTCGCGGTGCGGTGAGTCACGACGTCAGGCCGGGCTAAATGTGGACGCCGTGCGCTGCCGCCCTTCGTGAGGTTTTCTGCCATCTTGCTGGCAGGGCGTGCGCGCACCGCTCTGCACTCGGTCGACGACCCGCGCCCACGCTTTCTCTGCATTTACACATATCACTACCAACTTACATTTATTCTTCCCTTACATTAGCCATCAATTTGGTACATTTATTTCCAACTGATTGTAAACAACAACTTTTACAACATGTAGACTAAGTATATGCGTTTTAAGTATACACGTGATTATTAAACAGTTAAAGCACTCTCGTGGTCATTGAGAAACGGAATACAGTTGCACGATTGCAGCATCGCATCGGCCCTAATTCATAGAATGATTGCAGCGCTCGGGAGCCAAGGTGCAGTGCGCAAAACCCACGTATCGGGACGTAAACAAATGTGCTTGTCTAATGACTTGTGATGAAGTCATAACGCAGTGACAGAACGACGATTGGGCGTTTAGTGTTTGACATAAAAACAAACAGCATTATGTGCTGCAGTTTAAAAATAACGATACACCAAAATAAATATTCTAAATCGATACTTTTCAAGCTCCGATACGATACATTTTTGTCAGATATTACTCACGGGAACACAACATACATCATTGATTGAACCATATTAATAACTGATGCTTATTTTATTCGTCCAATGAATTAACTTTATTTTGTTTCGTGTTACAAATCAACAATATCGTATAGAGCGAGTTCAAAAATAAATCACATATAACATTTTACGAACAACGGAAGTGGCGTGTAAAAGCGCCACAAAATAGGTACTTTTTAGACGTTAACGATAGAAGCATTTAAAAAGTAATTAGGGTTTTTCCCATATTTCGCACATATGCAGGTCATATGAATGTTTCAGGTTTAATTTTGGCATAACAACTTATGAGGAATATATGGAAGACGGGTTCACCAATACGTTTGTTGATACGCAACATGCACCGTATGAAGATTATCTAAGATAATTGTGACAAAGGTGCCATAATTAACGCGCTCGCACGCCGCTGACAGCCATCTGGCGTTCTAGGGAAGCTGTTGACTGATCGTCTCCGGGCATTCGTTAGATCATGACTAATACACGACACATTTTACGACTGCGAACTTCGATGAACCATAAAATTTTAACTAGGAACTGTAAAAGCGTCTGTATTTCAGTTTCACCGAATGTTACAAATTGAAATCTGTAAGCGGGTATAACATTTTGTAAACGCGCGCATATTATTAGTTATAGAATAGGCAACAAGCAACAAGACACGTCACGCTTGATGAATAAGCTCAGGTGTCACGCTCGGCATTTAGACACTGAACGCTGAAAAATGACAATGGGTGAAATCGGTTTTGGCAGAGAAAGCGCTCTTATCTAAACAATTGGGCTGAACCAAAGAGTTATAAATTTTCTTAATTTTATATCCTTCAAAATTATTTGTTCAGATATTGTTGCGAGCTAAGGTGTGTAACTTGAAATTGGCATTCATTATAAGCACCAGTTGAAACAAATATGACGTCAACAGATCACGTGCGTTCAATAATATTTATAACAAAACCAATGTGACTGAAGTATAGTTGTATCTTATATTGTATGAAATATTTTACGAAACCATGGAAGTCTAAATAAATGAGAGTAAACATAAGTAGTTTATTAGAACTCCAATTTAACATGGGTTCTCTGGACCTATTGGACACTTAATGAAACTTTATTAATGCGTCCATTGGTGAAGTAAAAAACATTCTATCAGGTAAGTCTTCAAAGCATTTCAACGCATTTTTAGGATGGAAAACCAACTAAAAATCACAGAGCTTAATTAAGATGTACACATGCACATTCATGAAAGAAACCAGACTTTTACAATGACAACTGTTATTAGGTAGGAAAGATTGAAACGCTGACACCTACTTTAAAGTCGTGTGCCAAAAAGTCACTGAATGTACAAACTTTTAATGTTAGATTAACGTTGAGCAGATGACAGCGAGTTACGTAGTAAATACAACTTAAAAAAAATTCTGATTCACCAGAGACATTTTCATTCGGTACGGAAATATCTGCAGTACGAATTTAGTCGTCCTTGTGTACCGTTTTTAAACAAATATATAAAGGACAATAATACGAGCGTCCAAAATTAGTGATGAGACAATCGAAATAATTTATTGGCACGTACACGTTCATATTTTTCTTTTGCTTATCACATGGCAGCAACTTTATTAAAAATACGGTGGGGTTAATTTTGTTTCTGTGAATCAAGTGCTCCCGAGAAATCAAAACAAGCGACACATAAATTTCCACCGAGTAGTTTAATATGAAACAAACTTTGCGATGATGTATTAATGGTCTTTAAATTTGGCTAAACCTGCCACAAATAATGGTCTCAGTGGTGCAAAGACTGTGAAATATGTCTTAAAAGCAAATGAATGTTTGCTGTCAGTTAAATACTACTGGGGTATTTAGCGCCTATTGTAAGGAGGACAGTTTACAATTTCGTGCCAACTTCTACGGCAGAATAAGATCTAGGGCGATCCTCGTTAACGTTCTGTATACGTGATCTGATCCAGATCACATCAAAGAACACCGTTAAGACACAAATCAAGGCAATTGATTTGTAGACGATACTCAATTAAGCGGATAGTTAAGGATGACTAGATATATTCACAAAGGAATAATATACAATATAACTGTTCCATTTTAAAATTGAATTTTCTATTTGTCAGCATTTCAAGGTTTAGACGAAGAAAATTAATTTTCATAGTTCAAGGAAAAGTGTTTCAAGTTATTTTCAAATGCTATTTTCCTGGAAAGCATAATTTGTATGCTTCAAGAATGTTGAAGTTCTCAAGGTTTTAAAAATTGGTAGCATTAAGGAAAGTATATTTTGCAATTATTTTTGATAAAAATTTAATTCTGAGATCTAAAGACAAGCCTTCGATGAAGGTTATAGGTATAATTTAATTAGCTTTCAGCGAAAAATATTTTCATAAATATCAACCGGAATTCAAACTAAATGAATATTTGTTTCACCTTGTTTATTTAATTCCTCTTAAAAAAAATCCTTTCCATTTCGCACAAGAAAACAAAAACTGTTTCAATGAACAAAGATGAAAACTACGCACACGCAAATAAACACGTCCATTTTTATCTTCGCAACATTGAATCTTACGAAGGAATCTGGATGAATGATGCAACGATTGATTCAGACTATCTTACAGGTAATATTTCATGGTATAACAGCGTAGTGGAGAGTTAAAAAGTGGAGTATAATAGCAGCAACAGGAAGCAATACAAAAGCGATTGGCAAAGGCATCGTTGTGAAATAGCGCGGGCTGACTCATGCGTGTATTTTGGAGGTGCGCTCCCAAGTACGTTACGTTACGGCACCGCGAGCGTTAAAAAAAATCTCTTTTCCTTAATCGACTAGTTGGGATATAGTGTAATGCTTTTGAATCACGTTTAGAGAAAATTAAAGGGATTGGATAGAAAATATATTATTTTATTATAGTTATACTATTTTATTTTATCACGTAATAATTCATCTCTTATGTTATGGGGTGATATGTCTTCACATTGTGGAGCCACTTTAATAGGTATTAGTATTAATAAAATTAGGTAGACTTAAATGATTTGATATGAAAAACGAAAGAGAGTTCATGTTCAAAAAGTGTATAATCGCTGCAATCGCCTTTGTAAATTTTATTCCAATACATATAAACATTGTGGAATTTGACGCTATTAGAAGCACCTATTAAGAAGAATAAATCCTTTTACGGTTTAATATGTACTATTATATTTAATAATAAACTGGTGTGGCAAACAATGCATGGATAACATTAACCAAATACTTTACAATATGTTTTATAACTTTATAGGTACGACGTGCAGTTTTCAACAATATGAAAGAAAAAATTTTGTTTTAGAACGCGAATTTGATTTCTATAGTTTTAAATCACCTTTTCTCGTCTGGAAGTAAATACGTGCAAAGACTCTCGGAGAAATCCTACTAAAATCTAATGTAACATTGCTTTTTTCAGCAGGACAATAACGAATTTTGCGTAAGCAAACATTGACCGGTGCTGGGCCGCTCGTGACGCAAACGCGAGCCCCGACCTACTTACGTTGTCAAAAAATCAGCAGATGTTCTTTAGGCTGATTATATCGAGAGGGTTCTCGTTCTAAATAGAAATAAACTTGTCACATATTTTGATTATATCTAGAGCGTCGGTTAGTCATAACGATCCAATGCCAACGGTTCGCTTGCGCATCACCATCGAAGCTATAAAGGCAATTGTATTCCAGTCTGAATCACCGCTAAGCGCCGTCTGCAAAATGTCTCACCACTCCTCATTTATTTCTTTTGGCTTTAGCCAAAATATTTTGAGTCTAAACAGCAGCGTAGTCATAAAATCGAATAAGAGGAGCCTATTGATAAATCAACAACTTATGACGACGATTCTTTTTAATGCAACAACAAACACCATAACTCACGACAATCATCAAGAGCCGTTTCAGCTTTATAAACACGTACAGATACCGAAATTTTCGACTTCAAAGACCTTCCTGCAAGAGCACAGCTGGTAAAACAGAGGATGGCTGTAGGTACGTTAAAAGACACAAACAATGAGAGGTTAGGAAACATCGGCGCGTGTTAATTAAAGGAGTGTTCCAACTGTTAATTTTATGCTCACTCACAAAATAATTAGAAATGATTCATCGTCCCAGCGAAAATTTCTATCATCGCTGGGTGGCTGTTTGCCGAAAGATTTGGCATTGCCTTTGGACAGCCAATGATCCCGGTGTTTGATAGTTTATAAATTTACTACAAGCGCGCGTCGCTTGGCTGCTTTTTATACTGCTATGTGAAAGATAGCCGCAAGTGATAGGTATTAGATATTGTAATATATTAATGGAGACTATTTAATGCATGTTGATACCATTATTTATTGATTCGATGTAAGTACATATTATACGTATTGGTATTGCAATCTTAATACAATATGGTAACGTTTATTTATAAACAAATTAGACCAGAGTGAACATGTTACGTAATTTAATAAAATTAGTGGTAAAGGACATTTTCTTAACATTTTATTATACAATTAATGTTTAACACAAATGCCTCTACTTTTTACTAAAATAATCCTGTATTTTTGTTTAACGAAACATTTACAAATCTGGATATTTCTTTGGTTATATTTATTGCAACAAACACTTTTGAAACTTTCTTTATTTCAACATCAAGAAAGAATCGGCATTTGTTGCGACATTTATTTCAAAGACAAATTTTGATAAAAAAATAAAACCTAGAAAACTATTATTAAATTAAAACGTTCTACAATTGTTTCATTACTTAGTATATATGTGTTCTATTGCTACGATTAAAATAATTGCTACATCAATCGATTTAATGATGACTATAAGTTATAATAGATGATAATCAACCACACATTACAATAATGCTTAATTATATCAAAATCACAACAGAACCGAGACACCAATCATGCTAACTTACTCATGAAAACGTCAACAAACACTTGTAATTTATTACGATTCGGTTGCACTGTTATCGAAACTTGTAGCGAGCAATCCGTTCGCGGCATTTCACCGGCGTTTGGGGCACATGGGCACTGCGAGCGCGCGTGTCGCGAAGTCAGTAATGACTGTTGCAAGTTGCATCAAGTGCAGCGATGCGCCGACAGTCGGCGGCGGCGCGAGACTGTGCGTCGTCGGGCCCGTGCCATCGGCCATGCCTCCCCAATAACCCTAAATTAGATTAATTGTAGCGAGCTGATTCATGCGTGCACGCGCGATGCGTCTCTGTTGACATCGGACTAATGTGTCGGCTCAATTTAACAATTGGGGATCACGCCGCACCCACTGCTGTTAATGTCATCGAAAACAACTTCGGGAAATCGCTTGTTTTAATCACGATCGGTTTTTGATTAAATTTAGGATACAAGAAAATAGTTAATGGTAAATAATTAATTAATTTGGTTTTATGATAATGTTTTACACGCAAGTAAAAAACACGCAACGTGACATCACACCGTAGCACGAGGTTTTGGTCCTTTGATATGCTCTTTAGATCTGTTTTCATTTAATAGAATTACAGGAAATTATATAAGGATATAGGGTATTAGACTTATTTCCTCCGTTGCCAGTTGCTATAGTGGGATTTCGACTTGACGATAAGATCAAAATAAGCATCGTATTAGAGGCATCGTAGGTATTTAGTCATAACGCGTAGATGTTTAGCGTAAGCGATTTTTAGAATCGATAGAGCACGGGGCGGCCAACATCACTGTATAAAAATCAACACATTTGTTTATTTCAACAGCGCATAACGGGCCCGCCGCGCCGGCACCCATGAAAATATTACGACTTATTTACTTTAACTGGTCTCATAGCTAAACTGTATATCAGTTTTAGGAATGCCTAGTGTTAGTATATAATTAGGCCTTTAATTTTATCAATGTAATTAAAGAGATTTTTCACGATAAAGACAATACAAGTGCTAAATTCATCCAATACTAACTAGGGTATAAAAATATCGAAATCACATAAAACCAGCCGACGATTACGTAAACGATACACAGACGAGACCGGTGACCGATTATTTGTTAAGAGCCGTCTTGAAAGTTATTAGTGACAGATACGTCCTTTGTCTGCTTATTCGTCCGGAAACAAAAGGTAAACAGGAAGAGTCTAGCCATTTGCGCGGACGCCGGTCAACATCGACGCGACGGGAGACGTAAGCATTCATCGCGCTGCTAATGGAATCTTACATTAAATAGTAATGAGAAAATGATAAAAATTGCTTGAGTTTCATATCAGCCTATTGGATTCATTATTCAGACCTAAGCAAATAATTGGGAAAAGAGTTTTTATATTTAAATTTACTTTCCTCAAAATTAAAGTCATACCAAATCACGCTTTAAGTGCATATGCGTAGGTATGCATAATCGAAGACCAACATATAATTAAACACGTAACATCTGTTCGCACAAAACAATATAGATAAAACGACGTAGGTAGTCCGAACGTTTCCGTATGCGCAAACTGAAACGCATGCAGCTGTATCATTATAAAAGTGTTGATTAATCGAGGCGAGACTTCCTGGAGGCGGACCCAAACAGACTAGCTGCTATAAAACAGGCAACTCGTAATAGCGAGCAACCCCGTTCGCGATCTAACAATACTTTAGATCGGTCGTTGGTCCCACATCGCGGTTCCTAGAAGGTAAGCGGACACAGTCTAAAATAGTTCGGCCTCTTCCGAGAAACGGTGACTCACCCGGGACCGTCCTGAAACGCATCTGGCTGTAGGCGAATTAAATGCATCCAATAGATTGGACGCTGCCGCTATCAAAATGGAGGAGAAAACGTGCCGCGTTAGAATAACATATTACGTCAAATATTCTGCGTATTATTCGCTTTATACTCTATTTTAAAGTACTACATTATAATTAAACTCAATCTAAATCGGTTTAAGACCTTTACTATATTGTAGGTTCAATTATAGACATAAATGATACAACAGTTTCATCATATGAATAGTAATTTATAATCGTTCATTCATTATTCCAATTTTATAGGCTGGACCTTGAAGCGAAATAGGCCGTCCCCGTTTATTCAGGAAAATTAGATTTTTAGCGCGCAGATAAATGTGTAGTTCCTACCGACAATCAAATAGGTCATCGGATATTAGCAATAAACTTAGTTTTAAATATATGTATGTTTTAAAATTTATTAAATCAAGACTTGTGAGGTTCAGTGAATCAAATTGAAAAATAACCACTAAATTAGCTTTAAAAAAAGAGTTATCAAAACCATTTAACCTGTTCGAATATTAAGAAAATTTTAGCCAAAATGAGAACCTTATTTTTGAAGTCGATTCAAAAAGCACTGACTATTAAACAAATTATTTAAAACTAGCCGCTCCCCGCGGTTCTACTCTTGTAGTCACTGTTTCCGGAGCAATACCCGGATAAAAAGTATCCTACATTTTAATCCAGGGTATCATCTATCTTCATAAAAAATTTCAACTAAATCGGTCCAGCCGTTTTACCTTGAAAGAAAGACAAAAAGGCACACATTTTCCCATTTATAATATTAGTATGGATGATATAAATAAGTCTCCTTTAACGCTCAGACTTCAATGCAATGACATGGCCTGTACATTAATAAGCGCGCTATGATGATGCGTATTAAATCAGTTATGCCGACTGTACGGCGAGTGAGTAACGCCGTAACTATTTGCAAGTGTATCTTGTCAAATGGTAAAGTTGTTTGCCGCGGTGCTTCTGAGAACACCCGACTCGACTCTTATCTTTAAATAATAACTCAACTAAACGTTACTAGCGCTGACGTTTCTACGAACTGGCAATGTTCGTGTTAAAAACTAGTTAGTTACCTAGTGAGTCTTCAATTACCGTGAATAATTAATATATTTTGAATAACTAGTCTATATTATATTGGCTTTTACCTTTTAAAGGATAACTATTTAAAAGATAAAAGATAAAACCTTTTAAAAGATAAAAAGTGTGGGACCCGTGCGAGTTTCTTACGCCGGTTCTTCTCGCCGGGTTAGTTCCCGAACCGGTGGTAGGCATCATGTAGACTTTCTGAAGGTCTTTGATTCAAATTTATTCAGAATAAAATTTATTTTCTTTCTTTCTTTCAATCAATGGGGTTAATAGCGAATGCAGTGGGAGGCATTCTGTCATTACATCAGTATTCGTTCGATGAAATTATACGCTACCGTGGGATACTAACGCTTGGACTAGGTATGGTTGCGTTGTCTGTTTTAACCGACTGCGACTAAAAGAAAGGGTAATGGTTCTGGCTTTTACGAATGTATGTTTATCGTAATCTTGGGTAATGAGTCATATTTTAGGAAGACAATACAGCGCCATCTAGTGTCACGTTAAGCAGAGCTTGTGTTATAGAAACTAGATAACGGGTAAGTTATGTCGATACCCCAATAGGATACAAATTTAAACGATAAGTGTATTTTTCCAGTGTGGGGATGGAACCTGCAACCCTTGGTGCAAAAGGCAGTTGTGTTGCCACTGCACCGAGTGGTCGTCATCACCATAGCATATAGACTATTGAAGTTATGTTAATGAATGAGGTACATTAGCCCCGGTATATTATTATGAATTTTATTTAAATGACTGACTTTAAATGTCAAAGTCTAAAGAGATTTTTGAACCTATTCTTGTTTCATAAGAAATATAGTTTTATGTTAAAACTACGAAATAAACCTAGTTTTTCAATTTCAAATAAAAAAAAATATCGTGCTAAGTTTCAATGGAACTGTATTCGGATAATGAGCGCAAAACAAAATGGCGTCTGCTAAATTATCAATGAAACGTATTAGAGGAGTCTATCGACGACCATTTTAACGGTCTTAACTCGAGTATTATTTTATTATACTATTTTAAAGGCTTAACTGTTAAGAATGTAATACTTTTAATTAAGTGTTGAAATTTTTCAATATCGATTCATTAGTTCTAGATGTTTTACCATACAACCCAATACATTTTTTTAATATTAGCATGGAGATCAAACATGTCCTGTTATTAACTACAGTTGCAAGTGTATTAGGTATAAATAGTTAATAGTTCATAAATCCCCAGTTAATATAATAAAAATAATTACTATTATAAAATATCATACTAGACGATTTCCATTAAAATCGTTAAATTATTAACTTGAAAGTAACTTAGCTCGAAATTAACAAAAGCCCCGGGCTTAGTACCTTAAGTTAATAAAAACTTAGCGTATGACGAAAAGCTAATTAGTGGTAACTTTAGTTCCTTCATAAAGTTCAAGCGAACCCGGAGTAATAAGTTAGCTATAAAATGGAAACTTCAATTTAACTGCCGCTGTTGAATGTGTAGGTTAAAGTTATTATTTTAAGAAAATCGTTAAGGAAATATTTTCTTATGTGGGAAAGTCGTATAGTGAGAAAATCTGCTAAGGTACTGATACTTTTTCTTTGGTATACAGAGTTTTAGTTAAGGATTTTACAGGACTTGAGGGCCCTAATTTTTCACTACAGTGCCATCTAGTCTTACGCTATGCGTCTCACGCAGAGCTTGTGCTATAGCAATTAGACAATGGATACATCACTTATATAATCTTAAAACATACAAGAATAAATGTAGTTTTTAGAGAAGGGATCGAACTCGCAATTAATGGCGCAAAAGGAATAAATTCTAACCGCTAAATTAAATTATACTTGTATACCGTTTCAATTCGAAATATTAATATAAAATAAATATTAAAGCTTTGCGCGCATTAAAAAACTTAATTACTACTTTAACTAAACTTCACCATTACACATGAGTATTTACGCAAATTAAGAAAACCATTAGGACAAAAAGTCGCTAAGTTCCGTCGCCAACTTCGACAATTAAACAAACTTAGAACGAAGTACAAAGAGAGTGAAAAAAGAGAGAGAAAAAAATTAAAAGTCCCTAACGACCGCCTCAAAGGAACGCAACTTTCAAGAACTGGAGTTAAGCTGGCCCATTCAAATTCATACTCTTTTGTTTTAAGATAAACTTCTACCGATACTTGGGATCTTGGTTATACGACGTATTTAAATAGACGTGTTTATATAGTACTCATTTAAGTAACTTATGTATTTTTGTAGTGTTCGTGTTATACTTGCATGCTAGTATGTGTATAGTATGTATTCAACATAGTCGCCTTCCGTTGTCTTTCCCAATGTATGCTCTTTCAAACTACGAATCAGACTTTGATGCGGTTTGTATTATTTATCTGTTCTTGAGAATGGTTTATGTATAAGAATTCATCAAAGTCGAAGCGGGAAATAAGTATTAAGCAGCACTGATAATTAATCAGCGCTGCGATGAGCTGCTGTTCAGCGAATGCTGAATTGCCACTTTGTTATTAATATCCACAAGTTACGTGCAACTTGTAATTACTAACTATCCTATGCCGTACTTCGTAATATACCTATCTTATTTTTTATTTTGCCGACGTATTACTTAAAGATAACTGCATTAAACAAACACAAAGCTTGACAACGTAAAACAAAACAGGATCCTATTTTTTTTCTCAAATAACATTAAAACTTCATGCTCAATTTCGTAACAATTTTCAGAGCCCACGAAATTGTCCATTACGCATATGAAAATTCCACCACGCATTTCCCGAAGCTGGTTACTTGTTACAAGAACCGATAAATTGGAGCGAAAGTATTTGATAAGACTTCGTGGTTTTACAGCGTCTCCCGGGCGCGGCTGAAGTGTTTACTGTACCCGTGGCCCCGGAGGGCCATCCCGGTGTTTACCTCTTAAAAATTTCACACATTTAATCTTATGGAATGGCTGGAAATAAACATTTATCCGTCCCTCTAGCTCAGATAAAAGTTTAATGTTCAAACTCAATTTTATAAGAGACTCTTCCGTTAAGTATAAAAAGTAATAGGGTTGGCGTTTGGATCTTGAAAAGGTGTATATATGTATATATTTAATGAAGAAATTGTTGGTAATGATACAAAGAATTATATCGTATTGGATTAATAAAGAACCCACCGGCGCTTGAAGATCGTAAAAACTTTGGGACTGTTACAAATTACCGGTTTTTAAAAATGAGGCAAACGTACTCGATATACTCCATATAACATCAGATAGTATCAGATGACTTGTGGTCGAACCTTGGTCTGCTAATAAAAAGTTACAATTCAGTTTATTCAACAAGGTATATCAGAGTAAGGTTTATCAAAGAAAGGAATGCACGAAAAGGAAGGTCCGAAACTAAGGTACTTCGAATCAGTAAGTGTATCTATAAAATACGCAATCTGTGTTCCCCGATACCTACAACCTGGGGATCTTCAAGTGGAGAGTGAATAGGTACCTCACAGGTACGCGCGCTCCATCTTAGACCACAACTTCACTTAACATCAGGTGAGTTGTGGTGACGCGCTAACCTGTTTTTCCTTAAAAAAAAAAAAACGCAATAGTATTTCTATGGAGATATCATTAGTAGTCACTATTTTTTGGAAGACAGTGTTATTACTTGTAATAAGTAAATACCTACTTCAATACATTTGAAAACTTCCATTATCTATAGAAGTCTTAATAGAATTAAAGATGAGATATATAATATTCAATGAAAAGAAATCCTTCCAATCTCAATGGAGTTAATTATAAAAATGTTAATTAAGAAAATAAACGGACAGATAAAACGGTTTGTGTTAGTATTGAAGTACTCCGGTCCTTCCATTAGTCCTAACACTAATATATTGACTTAGGATCTTTGTTAAATCTAAATGCTACTTTGACTTCGAAGGTTTTTGAAGGCTTTATTTTGCTAATTGATTTTTGGCTTTTTGCTTCGTCGTTACTAGACTACAGGAGAGCTAAAATTATAGATTTTATAGATACGTATATTTTGTAGGTGCCTTTGTAGCGCCAACTACTAAACCGATTGGGATGAATCAAGTCATAGTTGCGCATGTGACAATAACACGTCAAGTTTTGACTTTAACGTCAATGGGCATTAAATTATTTTACATTTATTAATTTTATGAAAATATAGAATAGAAAAAAATGGGATATATAATAATGCCGATAATTTAGATAATATAAGGTGAAATTTACCAAAAATATTTGTTATAAAATTTTAACGTCACAATAATGTCTACATCCTTTGTATTTTCCAGAAATATGAAGTCGCAGCGATCCGACAATTGGAAGCTTTAATTGCTCGTATCGTATCGGTTACGTGTCGGAGACGGCGACCGACTTGCGAGGTACACTGAGCTCTGTAATATATTAACTAGCTGTTGCCTGCGACTCCGTCCTCGTGGAGTTTCCGTGAAAGCCGTAAAATTATAAAAAGTTTCAACTCTCGCGCAACCTTTTGGGGGTGATTAAAAAAAAGTAGTTTATGTCCAACCCGAGGCTTTAGACTATCTTTGTTGTTTTAGCGTGATGGAAAAACGGAAAGACAGACAGACAGACAGACAGATTCACTTTGGCATTTATAATTATATAGTTATCTTATATTGAGAACGTACAAAAATCACGTAGGTACCATACCTTCCTTAATCAATCCTAATTAAACATTTAATCCATTTTTAGTATCTTTTGTAATTGCGATGGCATAAATGTAAAGTTTCTACTATCCTTTTTTCACTGTTTATGATAGATAGATATATAGATTGACGGACGGTTAACGGAGTCTTAGTAATATTATAAATAAGAAAAATATTCAACTATTTATTACTTTGTATTTTACTAATGAATAAAAAACAAATAATATGTATAGTAACCGTCAATTACCTGAAGCGGTGAACGAAACCTGCGCAGAAGTCAAAAATAAGGTATCGAGGTAGCGGTGCGGCGCGCGGGGCGCGTGATCGTCGGGTGCGCGAGCGTTGATTGGTTGTCCCAGTCGTGTTGTCTTTCTCGCA